>JANZLC010000002.1:31423563-31440821 GCA_026413385.1 Erythroxylum gracilipes
CGTTGCATGATGGCTATCTTTTCAGATATGGTTGAGAATTTCATGGAAGTGTTTATGGATGATTTTTCTGTTTTTGGTGATTCATTTGACAAGTGCTTACATAATTTGTCTCTAGTGTTGAAAAGATGTCAGGATACCAATTTGGTTCTCAATTGGGAGAAATGTCATTTTATGGTGAGGGAAGGAATTGTGTTGGGTCACAAAGTGTCTGCCCATGGCATTGAAGTGGATAGAGCCAAAACATCAGCTATTGAAAAGCTTCCTCCACTGACAAATGTAAAGAGCATCCGCAGTTTCCTTGGACATGCAGGATTTTACCGGAGCTTCATACCTTCCTCGAGACGCTAAAATCAAGCAAGAGAGAGGATATGGTTTCAAGTAAGAAAGAAAGTTAGAGTTTATTTCATAGGAGCTCTAAGGCTTGGGTCTTAAATATATAAGCGAACGAAAAGAGAAAAGATGAAAATTATGGCCGACAAAGTTGGCCGACCAAAGAAAGATGCTAAAGTAAAGTAAAAAGAAAAGATCTGAAAAGAGATAAAGTAAAAGAAGAGAATCTACCCTAAGTGAAGGCAAAAGGCTACTAAGGTAAAAGCAAAAAACGTACAATAATTTACATAATGATATAAAAGAAAAGGGGGCCTACATGAGGCTAACTATTTAAATGTTTTTACTTGTTTTACTCTTGAATGATAGCTTCAATTGATTTCGTATCTTGTTCGGCTTGAGCGGTTGCTGTTGCCTTTGTTGTTGAGGAGCAATATTTACATTGGTGTTGCTTATATCCTTGCAATTGCGGGCAAATGGCATACTTCTAAGAAGTAGATAAGTCATTAAAAATGTCTTCCATTGTTGGCATTTATTACAATGGAAGGTATTTTTAATGACTTATCAACCTCTTGGAAGTATGTCATTTGCCAGCAATTGCAAGGACATAAGCAACACCAATGTAAATATTGCCCATCAACAACAAAGGCAACAACATCCACTTAAGCCGAACAAGATGCAAAATCAATTGAAGCTATCATTGAAGAATAAAACAAGCAAAAACATCCAAATAGTTAGCCTCATGTAAGCCCCTTTTCTTTTATATCATTATGTAAATTATTGTACGTTTTTTGCTTTTACCTTAGTAGCTTTTTGCTTTCACTTATGGTAGATTCTCTTATTTTACTTTATCTCTTTTCAGATCTTTTCTTTTTACTTTACTTTAGCATCTTTCTTTTGTCGGCCAACCTTGTCATCCATAATTTCCGTCTTTTCTCTTTTCGTTCGCTTATATATGTAAGACCCGAACCTTAGAGCTCCTATGAAATAAACTCTAACTTTCGTTCTTACCTGAAGTCATATCCTCTCTCTTGCTTGATATTAGCGTCTCGAGGAAGCGTACAAGGTATGAATTTAAGTTTCTTATTTCATCACCATGTTTATTCAGTATATTCAATTCATTCAATCACCATGATTCATCCAATTTTCATTTCGCATTAAGTTATATTAGCTCATTCTTTTTATTCAATATGACAACATACTTTAACCAGATCTCTGAACTTAAAGCATTAATCAAGTATAGTTATTTGCTTCGAGATATTCAAGATAAGCAATTAGATAGACTTCAGACACTTTTAAAACATGAAGAATTTGTTAGAAATCTTGATAGACATTGTGAGATAACCAGTTAATTGGTATAGCTAAACAACTTCACTCTATTAATTATCAAAATCGAAAGGAATATATTAAACGAATTAACCAACTTATAGATTAGAGTTCTTTTCATTAATCAAAAGTCTTCAACTTCAATTTTTCAGATATGAATATGGGATATTTTGAACGAAAACAAGCATTAAAGGGATTAATCAAAGAAAGTTATGATAGAAAAAACCGGCTAGATCGTCTTTTATCCAGATATCATGCATATAACAAACAAGCTCATAATTCAAGAGATGCTAGAAGTTATGCTCGCATGTATGATACAGCTCAAATGATCAAATATATTAATCAACTCAAAGCAGCAAATCAAGAAGATAGAAAAAATTGTGTTTTTATGATCAATCATCTTATTGATTAAAGTTGTACTCGTTCACTCTTCAACAATAAAATAATTTTCTACATTATTGCATCATCTATGATTCAGATTATTACTCTGTTTTTAATTTATATTCAGCCTTTTAATTTCATGCTTAGTATTAGTTTCTTATGTTTAGATTCAATAGAATTATTACTTTTCTTTTATACATGTTTTAGAAATGGTTTTAATTATCGACTTCGCAAATATTTATGGTGTAGATTCCTTAATTTAAATTTTAACACCACCTATGATATATATAGCTTATATTAAATACAAAAGACGAGATTAAAATATAAACGATGACTTCACATAATTGCTCTATCCGTAATCAATTTAGTTGTTCTATTTGTAAACAATTAGAAGAACATATAGAATTTATCGGACAATTAAAACATCAACATTATTACGAATTCAAATATTTTGAAGGACGTTATAATTATCTTCAATTTATCAACGTTAATCCTACAGTAATAAAACCTATAAAAGATCGATTAGATTTAGCACAAAATAGTATCAGTTTTATACACAACAATTAAATCATTATGAAAGAACCCTACATAATCATCGAATAACTACCCCTTGGGCATCGTCATGGCTGAGCAAAACCAGGTTCAGAATATATTAGATGTAGGTAATTTAGAATTATCAGAATCAATAGGAACCTTTCATATCAATACTCTTTTATCAAATGAAAAACAAAAATAAATATTTAAAGCTCAATTAAATTTAAAATTTGGACAAGATATACAATCATCATTATTTAAAGATATATTAGATCGTAAAAATATTATCTATTTTGAGAAAATAGTTCATGAGACACCAATTAGAATGGATCAATGTAATGGACACATTAGAATTAATTTAATAGACCAAGAACAAATCTCACATTTACAAAAGATATATGAAGAAAAAAGATTAAAAATTGGTTATATTCATCTCTCTACTATACAAATTCTTTTAAAATCTACATTTCAAGAAAGAATAGATTCACCTATTAGAATGGCAATAGTTGATGAAATAATGACCAACTTAAATGATCAGATCATAGGAATAATGAATGGCAACTTGGCATATAGAAAAATAAAATTTAATGCTCGTATAAAATTAGGCATACCTCTAAAATCACCTAATTTAAATGATACAATTACAATTGCTTATAAATTTTATAGAGAAGATTTAATGACCCAAGGACAATATCCTTTTTCAACCACTTATTAAATAAGCTATGCTCTAACAAATTCTCATCATAGTATAGAATTCAAAAATACATATAAGATATATCTAGATCAATTATTCAATGATGTAGCTAAAGTAGGAACCAATTTTAGAACAAAATTAAGAATATTACCTGTTGTTCAATATCCGATTCATATAGATCCATCGATAAATAGAAGACATTCATTTTCCGAACGACCATCATCTTTAACATCATCTTCTCAACTCTTAAAATCACGATCTTTACATTTAGCTAAACTAATTCGATGAATTAGAAATCGAATCTGAAAATAATAGAGAACAAAATACTGTTAAAATCACTGATCCTATTATACCTAAATAGGCAATAGAAAATTCTCAAAAATTAGAAGATATTAAAAATCAAATCTCTGATTTAACGACTTATATTAAAATACATTATGAGTGTTACACAATATATTAAAGAAATAAAAGATCATCAAATTAAAATAGAAATAAGAATTACGAAGTTAAGCCAAATAATTCAACAATTAGTCAATGAAAACAAACAACAAATACAAATTATACAAAATTTAGAAGCAAACTTGAAAATAATCAAAGAAGAAGACACAAGCTCAAAAATGGTATTTTACAGCTTAAATGTAGTACAAAATCACAATGGAATTGACAAATGCAAATACTCAAGCTGTACAAAAATTAAAATCACTTTGCAAGGATCTACCGGTTTTATATAATTATCTTCCTATGAATACACTACTGGTTCAAATTAATGCCAGTATAGATACAAGGGCAAGATGCCTTTTGGCAAAACCACCCAACCAAAAAAAGTACCTACTTTGCAAGTATATAAATGGGACGTTCAATCCCACGGAGTTCAAGTATCCAATACATGAAAATGAAACACTCGCCTGTCTCAAAACTTTGAAAAAATGGCGCATTGATCTATTACCAGTTGAATTTACTATATAGACAGATTCCAAGTATTTATGTGTTTCGATAAAAAAAAGTATTTATGTGGATTCATTCGATATAATATAAAAACAAATTATAATCAAGGACATCTGGTAAAATTCCAAGTACTGGAAATTTTCATATTAATACATTATTATTAGATGAAAAAAATGTCAAAACACAGTTAAACCTTAAAGTTGGACAAGCTATTAATTATCATCTCATTAAAAATATAATCAATCATAAAAATATTATTTATTATGAAAAACCAATTCATGAAACACCTATCAAAATAGACCAATGTAATAGACATATCTGCATAAATTTAATAGATCAAGAACAAATTTATAAACAATAAAAATATTTCAGACGAAAAACCACATAAAATAGGATATATACATCTATCTACTATTTAAATTTTATTAAAATTTACTTTTTAAGAAGGAATAGACTTTTCAATACGAATGGATATCATAGATGAACTTGTGAATAATTTAAATGATTAAGTGACGGGAATAATGAATGGAAATTTAGCTTTTAGAAAAATAAAATTTAACACTCGTGTAAAGTTAAGAATCCCTTTACAATAACATAATTAATTTAGATGAAACTAATACTATTGCTTATAAATTTAATGATTGTAGGACAATTACAAACATTTGATTCACAATAGGCAAATGATGTAAAAGTAATATATGAGATTTGATTGCACTTTTATCACTTGGACCCGTTAGAAAACAAATTACATAATCATCTTATTTCCAAGATCGAATAATATTCATAGGAGCAACTTGGCTTGCAAGTACACTTGAGCTTGAAATTATAGAGTTCTTGACAAAACAAACAAACAATTAGAGAATTAACATACCAATAATGTTGAAAATATAATGGTTATATGTATGTCTACTTAACTAATATCTCCATGAAAAGGTTGTACAGAATGGAAAGGGAAGTTTGAAGCAGGGTTCGACAATCAAAGGGCTTTACAACAGCCTCTTTATGAATCTTTACTACCAAACAAGAGCCTATGAGGAACTACACACACTAAGGTCTTGAAATGATAGACGAGGACAACAATTTGACCTCGTTACTTTCCTTATCCGGCGGTGCCTTTGATAGCAATGGAATAAATAATAATATACCTTAACTGGATTGGTTTTTAGAGTTGGTGGGTATTTTGAAAGATGGATTAGCAGATAAGACAAAATATTTAATAGAGAACTAAAATAAGGAGATTATCGTATGAATACTTGATCGTTGATTGATACGTAACAGAAAAAGATTATACCTTAGAAACCTTGCAATAGGAAAAGGAAGTGAACCACCAGCAAACAGACGTTGTGTTCTGCCAATACCTGGAGGAAAATCAAATCATGAAGGCGAAAGAAGCCATCAAAAGAGCTAGCTTAGAATGGAAGTATGAAATTCTAGCCATTCTGGTATTTGGTGGAAGGCATTTCTCAGCAATTGCTAGCAAAAGGTATGTCTGCCGTCTGAATCAAAAGCAAAACAATTATCAAAAGAAAACTTTATGCTTTTTTCTAGAAAAGATGTGTTTCTGATGTGTTTGTGGGTCTGTCAAGGACAATAATGCAAGTAAAGTGTATTGCCAAAAAAGACAAAAGACTATCGGGATTAGACATATATGAGTGTATGCGTGTGTTTTGTGCAAGGAAACTTTTCTTGTATTCATTGTTTCTCCTATCACTGAAATGGGTTGACAATTTGGAGCCACTTCTTTTGTGAGAAACATCTGTTAGTCTTGCCAAATCCAATCTCGAGGAAAGGAATGGGGTCCTTTCCTTTCCCAGGCTAATTACATCTAGCAAGGAAACCAGGGCCCACGGAGGAACTTTAAAACTCCCATTGCTGCTGCTAAGTTTTACACGTAAAAGCTTCAACTTGTTGTACCTATCACCTCATTTGTGCCTCTAATGAAAGTGGCAATCTTTCACTCACAAAAAGCTCAAGACACAAAGCAACATATCCTTGAAAAACATTCACAATTGTGAAGAACTCAAAGGCATGCATGTGAAGTTATCGCCAACTTCAGAACAGAGTTGACCAATAAATTTTGCTTCAATATCTAGCCAGACTACACAAAGATCATGGAAGTTCTGCTTATGGAACTTTCATTAAATGATTTGTTAGATAATCGAAAAAAATAGAGTTTTGACTGCTGTCTGGTTATGCTACAGCTTTTCTTCCCAAGAAAAATCACTAGCATCACCCCTTGTAATACACTATCTAAACTAAAAACCATGTTTCATAATCTTACATTTGATGGCCTATACAAACTATACAAACCGCAGTACTAAGAATATAATACAAGACTATGTTATAGTTTTAGAATACAAAGAGGCATAGAAGAAAGCAACAGCAAAGGAAAATTGAGATTCTGTTAAGTGACTTGTCTGCCTGCATTTCCTGCCTCCTCAGCCGTGGGTTACCGCTACCAACAAGGTAGTACGAGTTGGGGTAAGCATATAAGCTCTGAGAATTCCCAAAAACCCTGGCAGAATCCATCCCCCCAAACATTCCTACAAATGGGTGGTGTAAGCGTGTCAGTGCAGTTCCTCTGACACCAAGTAATGGAGATGAAGGTTCTTCAAAACTGTAGTGATTCTGGTAAGGATTACGATAAGGAAGCCGCTGACCATTTTGGGGCATGCTACATACCACAGCTTCAGTGCCACAAGCTGGTGGGCGAGGGGGTATGACCATGCCCCTGTAGGCTGTCTTACCTTGAACCTCAGTTTCAGCTGGTGCCTGACCACGCCCATAGAGGGGAACCATGGTAGTATGTGATATATCAGCCTTGCAAACTGGGCATTGTGGGTGTTCATCTGAGGCTAGAGAGGCACTCTGAACATGGAGCCACTTGTAGATGCAGGGCCAGCAGTACAGATGTCCACAAAAGGTGACCACTGGCTCATGAGCAAAGTCAAGACAGATATTACAGTCAAAGCAACCGTGAAGATCGTCAGAGTGAGATGTTGTACTAGTGACTGATTTCAATTCCTGGGTGAAATAATGCTCAAGATCCATTAAAGCTTGTTTTGCCACCAGACTAATGATCTGAGATACGTGATAGGAGCAAGAACAAATTAATATAACAATTTTGCCTCACTATTTCAGGATATTAACAACTGAAAGCTACCAGTTGCAGGAAAAATGAAAACAGAACATGTCAAGGCACCAATTTATCAATTATGCAGAAAAGAATGCCAGACAGAACACTATGTCAACGGAGAAAAGTTCAGATCAAAGGCACATAGAAAACAGCAAGCCCCATCTTATACTTCAACATGATGAACCAAAAGGTCAAACATTCCACATGCTAATAATAAGAAAACAAGAACACCAAAATTCTGGACTCATTCTCTCTTTGCTGCTCTCGTGAACTAACCTAATCTAAACTCAAAACTCTGACGTTTCTGTAAAGGGTACTTTCAACCAACTTTAATATAGCAAACATTGAGGTACTTCAAAATTCTCATCATATTTCAGCATCCTATACTGAATCATACAACAATTGCACGTATAGTATATAAAGGGGTGAAGAAATTAGAGGGAAAAGATGAGAAATTCCAAACAACAACCATAGTATAAAAGACATTGGTTCGTTGGGCTAACCACAGAACAATAGACTTATCCTCCTGCATACAATGATCCTACTTAGGCATTGGTTTGTCAATTTCATTAGTTCCGGAGATGGTGTAGGACAAAGTTTTATAACTATTGCATAATCAACAATCAATTTATTAAACAAAATATGCGAACTCTGGAGCTTCTAGTCTACATTGTTGAATGCTCAATTATTTAAACTAAGAGGAGCCTTTCCTCTCCAAAAATCATAAAAATGATTAGACTACTAAATCAGAATGCATTGTGCTAAATGCATAAATAACAACTAAAGTAACATCATATATGGAATAAAATCATAAATATAAAACAGATTTGCATTCTGAATTTACTAACATTGTAATGAATTTGAATGCTGACAAATCAGCATTTCAGTATTAGGCAATATAAGTTATAAAAAGCAATTAGATTGATAATGAACAAAATTAGGTGGCTAGGAGCATCTCATTCAGAATCATATTGTGGCAATCAATAACCAATCTGCTCACTCCCCCACCCTTCTCAACTACCCACCTTTGACCAATTTATTCCACCTACCCTTTCAACCTCAAATAGAGGAGCTACCTAACAGATCACAACTTACTGAGCCAGCACAAATCACCACATTTTAATGCAAACATAATAGAACCACCCCATCCCAGCACCAATCAGCTCGTAGAAAGAAATCAATATGTTGAACATAATAATCTATTAATCCTAGTAGTCCACAAGTCCAGACAAAAGATGAAAACATAAGGCTGTTTTGTTGTTTATCATAAAGGAAAGGTACCATTTCTAATTTTTATTTGCAAGTGGTTGTAACACTACATAAATGACAGAAACAGGAATACTATGCAACAGACGGAGATGGGACAAAAATAACAGAATAATCATAATGAAGCCTGATAATTTGAAGACACCACAAATGTTAATCAAAAGCAAAAGATTGGTCTCCTGGCAGATGTAAGCATCCATCAGTTCTCAGTTCCCTCGAGATAAGATTCGAAACATCCCACCACCTTCGATCAGTATTTTCGGTCCTCTGCGGATCAAAACTGCGTGGGGATAAGACTTCTGGCTCTTAGGTCTAGACAAAGTTGAATTCTCAGGAATATCCAATGAACGCGATGTTCATAAACCATAGCCTATTAAAAACAGAAATCCAAAAACTCTCAGCTAAATTTTCTACTTGTAACTAAAAAGTCCTAAAAACATAGACAATAAAAGAGCTAGAACGCAAATAATCATCCACTTAAGAATCGATCATCTGATCCTTTGTCTCTATAATCACAACTCCAATCCATGACTAACCGAAAGAAACCAAACAGCAACTACAATATTCCGGCTCATTACGTTCAACACGATCGAGAAGGTCAATTTTCTGTCATTTTCCTACCCTTCCCTCATATTTCCCTAGAAATCAAACATATGATGCATAAACAACAAAACACGGGAAACCAGTAGTTAAACAAAAGATCATATATATATGAATCCGAACAGGAAAACAAACAAATACAAGACATCAATGGAGCACAAACTAAAGTAAGAATGATAACCCACAAAGTCGTGGCGGCCCTTGGGTAGAAAAAAAACAATGGCTTCAAGGAAGCTACTCCAGTGGAGACTGGTCTTGGCAGAGAAAAAGGAGATAGAGATTACAGAGCAGGGGGGCTGTGAACCGTGAAGATAATGGTATAACTTCGCTATTAAAGGCTGAGGATAGTGAGGCTTTCTTTTATAGAAATTAAGATGTGCTGTTTTCCTCCATTTTTTAAAAAAATATTTATTGTTTTTACTTATTTTATTTTAAAGAATATTTAATCATTAATAACTAACTTAAAACGACATTAAATAATTATAAAATTAATTAAAGACTGAATAAAATAAAATTTGAAATATAATTAAAAGAGATTTTATTAAAAAAGAGAATATTAAAAAATTAATTAATTAATTTTAATTTGAATATTAAAAAAATTAATTAATTAATTTTAGTCTCTAAAAATATATTAATTTATTAAAATTGACCAATTAATTAATAAATAAATAAGTTATTAACAACAAAAAAAATTTATAAATTAAGTCGAAAAATAAAAATAAACCAAAAAATTCGCCAATTTAAAATTTTTAAGAATGAACTAATTAAATTTTTTAGCTTTTTTCTCAAAAAGTAAAATTTTTAGTTTTTTATTGCTTATATAAATCTGTGTGTTTTTTTAGAAATTGCATAAATAAATTAGTTGCCATTTAATTCTTCAATTTTCATATTAAAGTTAAATAAAATAATAAAATATATATTTTATTTTTAATATTTAATTCAAAACTTGAGGAAACAAATTTTTCTATTAAAAAATTCATATTAATCATGCCATAATTAAAATTTTAATCTTCATTTCATTTCGATATCATGTCTTAGTGAGAGTGGTCTCTACTGGAGGAGCTTCCTTCAAGCTCCCAACGGCGTTCTGGATTATCGTTCTTAATTAGTTTAGGTTGTGTTCCATTCATGTCTTGTTTTTGTTTATTTTCGTCTTCGGATTCATAGACATTTGATCTTTTGCTTAACTACTGCTTTCCCGTGTTTTGTTGTTTATGCATCATATGTTGTGATTGTGGTAGATACGATCATGATTCCAAGAACCAGAATCAGCTCTGCGTGACTGTGGCGGTCCTTTTGGTGAATACCATGGTGCTCCGACGATGGTGGCCCCTATCGTATCTACCACAATCACAGCCATAATCACCTCTACCTCCTTAGTAACTATTATTACTTGAACAGGAAGGAGTGACTTAAGACGTAAGCTTAGCCTCATACTTGGAAAATGAAGGTTAAGAATGAGTTGTCATCAACTTGGAGTGAGGCCACCAAGAAGCTTTCTTAGGAACAACAATGGTGGTGACCACCTTTTGTTGTTGAGCAATAATTGATAATGACATGTCCTTATTATAATAAAATTAAAAATTTTAGTTTAATACCAAGAACCCCAATACATAATTCACTCAATAAATTATAGCTTTTCTTATAGCATTTGAAGATAGAAATGTGATTGCATAGTTTGGTATTCCTAAGTCCTCCTGTAAACATGAAATAGACAAAAAGCTAGAGCGATAGATTATATCATAGTAATACCTTTTTCTTTCTTTCTTTTTTTAACGAGAAGTTTTAAAAGGATCTTAATTATAAATAGGTATTTTTAAACCATTTACATTTAAACTTATCTCCGTTCGAATCAAATAAGATTCTTACAGGAGACAAAATTCTAGCTTTAAGTTTTAAACGGCAACATATATAAGAATGGTTCAAACTCACAATCTTACTTAAGCTAAAAAAGTCTCTAACTTTAAGTTTTAAACGACAATATATATAAGAATGGTTCAAACTCAATATCTTACTTAAGCTAAAAAAGCCTCGTATCAACTCACCAGGCAATACTTATTTGAATACTACAAAACTTACTTTCAATGTCACTATGGTCCTACCATTATAATATCAATCATTGGGGTTACTTCTAGAAGCTTTGAAAATAATTTTGTTAGGTTTCATGTTTGCCTTAGAACCTAACGGTTAGTCATAGATAGAAAGAGATAACTAACATGATGATGATCACGAGGAACTAAAAGATTTATATCTTTAGACGCCAACGCAAGCATTAGGAATCCTATGTTCAATGAACAACAGTTAATTTAGGATAATGTATCCACAAAATGCGATGCCTTTCGTTGTATTTTGCTTGTCGTTGTATTTTGCTTGTCCTTGGTTGAGTATATGTATATGTTTTGATAGATATATAATTGTATGTAAAATTTAGTTGTAAACAAAGATTTGAGTGCTTTATACAAATATTTTGCAATTGTTAGGCGAGATTTATAATAAGTTTTAGTGAGATAAAATCTTGACTGATGGAATACTTTAATTATACATCCATTTTATATACTTACGGTTACAATACTTAAAAGGTACTTATGAAAATTGATACAAAGATAAAAGTACACTACTTATCAATAATTAATAGAAAATATTTTAGAGTAAATTATCCAAAAAAAACTCAAACTTTCCTCAAATTTTCAATCATAGGACGAATTTTAAAAAGTAGTAATAAAATGCCTAAATTTTTATTTATAGCCCGAACTTTAAAAAGTAACAATAAAATACTCAAGCTTTTAATTTTTTCAATTCTAGTTTAACGTTAGTATTTTTGTTAAGTTTGTTGATGTGACTTGTCACGTGTTTTAGAAATCTTAACTATTAATACACGTAAGTTAGAATTAACAAAACAAATAAAAATTAATGAACTACCATCGTTGTTTACCGGATAAACTAAGTACCTCTTTGAAAAGAAGACTATTATTTTGTTCTCTTGAGGACCAATAAAATATTGCTTTTAATGGAGGAGAAAATAATAAAGAAAGTTTTGCTACTTTGGGTTGTTGGTATCCCTTAAATTCCAAGTAATAAAATTCATTCAGAATTAAGGAGAATAGAATGAATCTTCCTCCTTGATTTATAACTAGGGCCTTTCTAGAAAGAGTGCTTTTACTAACCGGTGATGTTAATGGTTGAAGTATTGGAATACTTCTCTATTTAAGCAAGTTTTATAATATCATTATAGGAGTTCATGATTAGTGACGGAGTTAGAAATTTAAGATAAAAAATTAAATAAAATATAGATTTCACAAAATTTTCATATCAAATTTTTTATAAGTATTTTTTTATAACTGCAAAATTAAAAAAATTAGTTAGAACCAATATTTACTAATTCCATAAAAGAGGTAGTAGCTGTCAAATATACTAAAAAATAATTGGATCTTCTTTATATATATATATATTTGCTACTGTTCATAAGCCTCAAAAACTCATTCCCTACCGCAAAAACTTAGTTAAATTATTGATCAAACGGTCATACATGCATTTGTTGAAATATCCCTAAATCCTGTCGTGGAATAAATATTATAAAACTTGTCGATATAAAAAGCAGACGTGACGGAAAAACAAAAAGTCAAGAAAAACGGTCAGACATGTCAACCTTGCCTTACCTTCTCATGTCAATTGTTACTTGCCACTGTACAAAGCTGTTATTGAAGATAATTGAATCACCGCTTCTAATTTTTTTAAGGAAGATCCGAATTCAATAACTGTCGATGTCACTGAAAAGCCTATGACTGCTTTCCATGTCGCTATTGGTACTGATCTGTCCTTGAAATTTGTTTAAAACCTTGTAGAGTTAATGTCTAATCACTTCCATGTGAAAGAAAAATTTTGGAACACCCTTCTTCATACAATTTTTCACAAATCACATTGACGGTGACGGCGCGACACACTTCAAGAGAGGATCTTGTTCAGTTATCAAAGATTTTGATATATATATATATATATATATAATATTTTAAAAAAAATCTTGAGGAGCCGAGTGTACCACTAACTCCCAATTAGCTCCGTCAATATTCATGATAATTAGAACTTCATTAAGTTAAATCTCAACATTCTTATCCTTGCTTAAGAATGTCTGTGTCAAGTTATTTATTTTTACTGCTCCTCCATTTGTTTAATATGTTCCACTAACTTTAGACCATTCCCTTCATATTTAGGTTTATAAAAGATTATTGCCTTTTTTATTGTTCCCTCTTTAACCTAGAATTAAAGCTTAGTATTATATCCTTCTTTACTTCGTGGAGAACTCCCCAAGAATAAAACTTGGGGAGTTTGTCAGTTTATTTCAAACTACCCAAGTTTACATAAACATTTAGAGACCATATTAATTGTTTAAACAAGGAAGGTATGGTGTTTAACAAGTTGCTTATTTGTTAATTGATCCTCAAACTTTTAATCTTGACACGGGACTTTATACTTTCTTTTCCTTTAGGTTGACCTCCATGCTTTCTCACTAAGGTAAGAGTGGTAAACTTATTTTTCTTTATCTATAAATTTATTATAAACCATCCTTATGCTTAAAGCATGGTAATAAAAAATCAACAATCATGGGCAATTCCTCATATAGGGATTAGAAAATTTTGCATTAAAGTAAATTTAAACTTACAATTACCTTAATATTACAAGTTGATCACCTATAACTATATGGGAAAGAATTAATAATTTATATATTCCACCTATTGAAACCTTAAGGCACTAAAATCCAGCCACTCAAAGATCTAAAGTGTAAAACCCTTGCCTTAGAAAACATCTCCCTGCTTAATGCTAGCTACTTTAATTCTAAAAATTTGTTTAGCATGATACAAAAAAAAAACAACCTCCATCCCCCCCAAAAACTTAACTCTTTGAAACCATCTTTTCTAGTTTAGATTATCCTTAAGTAAGTATTAAAGAGATCTCACTTTATTATGAACTTATCTTAAATTGGGATCGTTTAGTTCAAATTTATTCAATTCCATTTAACCGTTGAAGAAAATAGAATTTCCTTTTATACTTTCTTCTCTTATTAAACCCATTTATTACTCTTCTAAAGCCCCTATAATAAACTAAGACTCTCTTATGCTTTCACCAAAACCTGGCTCTTGATTGATCCTTTAAATTCTTTAGCCTCAATAAGCAACATAAGCAAAATTTCAAAAAATTATTTTCATTATAGGAAGAAGGAAAAAACAACAAAGAGAAAATCTAGAAAATGGGCTAATAAAATCATATTGCTCCTCCATTATAATAAGGGGTTAAAAGATATGTTCAATCTATAACAACAACAACAAAATTCTAATAAGAATCTTGGGATCTATGAAAATCTAAAAGTACACAACTTTAATCTTAACTAATAGAGAGGTTGTCTTCAATAAAGGACTTGTTTAATCTCTTAATCCAAGTGTAGTTGTGCTTAGAAAAAGTTCAAGCATATGATATTTTCTACATTTGCAAATCTCTCATTTGTAATTGACTAACCCTAAACAACTTAAAACATACTTATAATAGAAGGATTGTTATTAAATGAAATCCTTCTAACTAACCGTCTTTATTAAAGCACCTTATGACTAATTCTTACACCTTAGCATTCATGATCATTACTTTGGAAACCTCTCCTACATTAAATTAGTTTATGTCTTGAAAAACTTAACCATCGGAAAACAATTGTAGACCCTTCTCTCACACACTTGGCCTAACATGCTCAGTGCTACCCTTAGCTTGTAGTAATGGACTTCGTTATCAATATACTCTCTTTATAATTCAAGAGAATTCTTTAAAGATGGCATAGTAGTGGGGGAGATTATTTGACGTATTATATGTAACTCTACCATCTTGAAAAGGTTATATATATCTCTACCATTTTCTTAAGCACTGATCCTGCTTCATCTTTTATATAACGAACTTGATCAAAGTCTTCCGCTTTCTATTCTCTAACTCTCGTCAACTTAAATTTATCATTTTCTCTATCTTTATTTTCCAATCGTTGGTTTAATTTCTCATAAACTTTGCTTTTAACTTCCAAGACTATCTATTTTGTCTCTTTCTTTGTCAATTTGTAACTTTCTTTATTAACTATCCTCTCAATCTTTATGATGCTATTCAATAGAGCTTTATAGGCAACTTTTTTAATCTTAATATTTTCTTGTATATCTTCATTCTACTGCCAAGACTCCATCTTTCTACTCCTAGGTTCTTTAAAACTATTCTAGATTTCTTTAGCTATATTCCTTAAAAGAGTTGTTATCTATATTCTTTAAAAGAGTTATTACTCTCTTATACAAATTATTAATTATTTATAAAATATAAATAAATATAAGAAATTGACTATCTTATTTATTGATATTATAAAATAAATAAAATTTAAAAAGGCTTAATTTATTATTATATTATATTAATGCATTTAAAATTTTAATAAAATCAATTAATATTAAATATTATGTACTTAAATCAAAATATTTAACATATATCACTTACTGTCTGTGTAAAAAAAAAGGTTGGTCACATATTTGTTTCTTAAGCATTTTTAATAGAGAAAATTAATTGGGGGAAGTTTTGAAAAATTTTGGATAAGCATGAAAACTCTTTGTGAGTTTTTTGAAGTATACAGAATTTTAGTAAAAATCAAAGTAGCTTTGACAATAAGGTTAAAACATAATTTGACTTGGCTCAAAATCAATAAAAAAAGTCTAATTTAATTATGTCTGAGCTTAAAATAAAACATTTTTAATCTGAGTTTTAGATTTGAAATATGTTGGATTGAAATTTTGCTAACTCAACTTAAAACTTGATCAAAACTTAATTCTGCTTTTTCTAAGGTCTAATTGGGTTTCAAATTTAAATTCATAAATTATGACTCAAACTCATTACCATTCTTTTTTTTTTTTGATAAAATGTAAATGACATTTATCAAATGGGATAAGTACAACAAAATTGTTGGGGCATACACCAATCGGTTGGGACACACAAATTGGGCCCTCAACCACAAAACTACAAAGTGTAGCTAAAACAGAGCAAAATATGCCAATACAACCGAAAACAATGTAAGGGCTAAGCAGGAAATAAAATCATAAAATAAACCCATAAGAGCCCCTTACACCCATAGAAGCAGAGAAAAATTCAGCATAGAAGCAGCCCACACGTACTCTGCATGGGCCATGCAAGTAGGGAGGGAGCAACGCAGAAGGCACTGTAGCAGGCAGTGAACACAGTAGAAAGGAGTAGCAACATACAACAGAAAAGGGGCATACCCCATTCGGCCCAAAAGCCCCTTTATGGTTGCAGACAACAAAAAAGGAGCATAAGCAGACAATTCAACAAGTAACTTTAAAAAGCAATGAGGACTAAGGTAACGTGTCCAGTATGAAATTCACATGAGGCATCACCAATTGGAAGGCACCACAAAGCTGCAGCAGCCACACCAATGCTGGTCGGCCATAAAGGAAACAGACGTGCGCATGGGCCTAGAATGTCCCTCACAGCAGCTAGCAAGACACCAAGACTGGACAATTTTGGGGTGTCCAGCATTAAAACCACATGAAGCATGACTAGCGTGTCCAGCTGAAGACGTAGGTAAGAAGCATGGCACATGCAACGTACGTACGTGCCCAACAATAACAAAATAAAAAAATGAGTAGGGGGTGGGCCCTTACTCACCTTCGGCCAACAGTATATTTACAAAGGCAGCAATAAACAAGTCAGAATAACACCCACCAGTGCCTCTAGAAGTTTATTAACTCCACTGGATATAACATATAGAGGATTTTATAGACCACCGTTTTAATTTTTGCAACCACATCAGGGGGGGTGAAAGAAGCACCATCCATTTGCACAGTATTTTGTATTTTCCAGAGAATATAAATAGCGCTGAGTAA
Organism: Erythroxylum gracilipes; assembly: GCA_026413385.1. NCBI lineage: Eukaryota > Viridiplantae > Streptophyta > Magnoliopsida > Malpighiales > Erythroxylaceae > Erythroxylum > Erythroxylum gracilipes. The sequence continues at coordinate 31,440,674 of JANZLC010000002.1, forward strand.
GCTTAGCCGAAGTGCTTTGGAGCGTAAAAGAGCTCCTTTAAATTCCATTCTGATCCACTTGATAGCACGATGCAATGTAGACAATTCTCGATTGATTCCCAGCCATCGTCGGATACATAGCCAAACTTCTTTAGTGAACGAGCACTGG
>JANZLC010000002.1:31440921-31451891 GCA_026413385.1 Erythroxylum gracilipes
CCAAGATACCGGACAGGAAACTCACCAAGAGGAAAGTCGACAGCTTGTAGTATGGTGTCCCTCTCCCAACCCCAAACTCCTCCAAGAAAAATACTGGACTTAGTAGGATTAGCTATTAACCCAGCTACTTCTCCAAGTTCCCGTAGACTATTTAACAAAATCTGAATTGATGGAGCATCCCCTCTAGAAAATAACATGAGATCATCGGCGAAGGCAAAGTGTGTAATAGATAGCTGCTGACATTTTGGATGAAATCTAAAGGGGGAACTAGTTGTGCGTTTCTTCAGAATCTGAGATAAGTATTCCAGACATAATAAAAATAGAAAAGGAGACATCGGATCTCCTTGTCGTAGACCTCTTTGCCCTTTAAACATACCATGTGGCATGCCATTAATCATTATGGAAAATGAGGCTGAGGTTACACATTCCATAATCCACTGTATAAATCGGTTAGGAAAATTCAGACCATGTAACATATCAGCGAAGAATCCCCATGAGACCATATCATAAGCTTTCGTTATATCAATTTTCAGCATACATCGTGGGGAAATGCGTTTCTGACTATAGCCCCTTACAAGTTCTTGAGCAAGGTAGATATTGTCTAACATATTCCGACCAGGAATAAATGCAGCCTGAGCTGAATCTACCACCTGTCCTACCACCGAGGAGAGTCTCGCCGCTAAGATCTTAGTGATGATTTTATAGACCACATTCAAACAAGCTATGGGTCGGAAATCTGTCACCTTAGGAGAAGAGTGTGTCTTCGGAATGAGTGTAAGGAAGGTGTGATTAAGTTGTTTGAGTAGCTTACCATTCTGAAAAAATTCTTGAACTGCCTGAATAACATCCTGCCCAACTAGATGCCACTGTTTTTTAAAAAAGGCGACAGTATAACCATCCGGACCTGGGGCTTTATCGTCACCAATGTCAAACAGAGCTAGTTTAACTTCATTATCTGTGATAGGCGCAACCAGTTTGTCATGTTCACTCTCCGGGAGTAAAGCACCGGTGCACAAAACTTGAGTATCAAGTCTCCTATAATTGCCAGCAACTCCCAACAGATTCGTAAAATAGTCAAGAAGGCATGCATGCACTTCTTACAAAGAAGTTGTTTCGGATCCATCATTGTTGATGATATGGGTGATAGCATTCATCTTGATCTTTTTCCGGACCATAGAGTGGAAATAACTGGTACTTCGGTCAGCTTCCATAAGGTGTCGACATTTGGCTTTTTGCTGGTAGAATAGGCGTTCAGCATCCTGAAGAAAGTTGACAGATTTCCTTTTTGTATTTACCTGAATCTCCAGCTTGGTGTTTGCAGGTGATTGAAGGAAAGTTTGATAAGCTTGTTGAAACTCATTTTGGGCGGATTGCACTTGGGTGGTAATGTGGCCATAAGCTTCCTTATTCAATGCTTTCAAGGGGCGTTTGAGTGTTTTCAACTTAACACATAAGGCAAATTGTGTTGTTCCCGTAACTTGCATGTGCCAAGAAGCTTCAACAATTGCCTGAAACATCGGGTGAGAAAGCCACATATTAAAGAATTTAAAGGGCTTATTACCGGGGGGATGTTGGCGCTGAAAATCAATAAGTAGCGGGCAGTGGTCGGAGTCCGCCTGCATGGGAAGGACTGTAGCAAAGCAAAATAGTTCACGTGTACCCCAAGCCTGATTTATCATAGCACGATCCAGTTTAGCTAGCCACTGGTTTTTCTGCCACGTGAAAAAATCACCCTTGGCAGGTGCATCATCAAACCCCATCTGCATCCGAAATTCTTGGAGGTCTTTCATAAAATAAGCCGAGGGAGGGGTTCGACCATGACGTTCATGAGCATAGCAAACACAATTATAATTTCCAAGAATTATCTAAGGAGTATTATCAGCCACATTCAGCCCCATAAGAGTATGCCACAGAGCTCTGCGTTGTGTAACCCGATATAAGCCATAAACACAAGTAAGAAGGAACCATTCCTTAGTAATAATGGCTCGAAGACGACAGTGAATGAATTGGTCTCCCTTAAGTAAAATTTGGCAGTCATAATATACAGGGTCCCAAGCTGTCACCATACGACCCCCTTTGATATGATCAAAATTATGAACAAAAAGCCAACCAGGAAAGTGAGAACGCATAAAAGAAGTCAAGCCAGTAACATCTAATTTAGTTTCCAGCAAACATAAAAAACGACAATTGTTTTGCCTTGTTAGTAGGCAAACACTATGCTATCTCGAGGGTTTATTTAACCCTCGGACATTCCAACTAAGGATATTCATTTATGAAGTGAGGAAGGGCCACCCCTCCCTTCATTCCATCTATCAATATGAGACCCCTCCCCCCGTTCAACAAACTTCGTTTTACTAGTGAAACGACCTTGAGTGTTTCGAGGAGGCATAGCACTGTCTTTTGCAATAGCAAGGCCTGAAGGTTTGTCAACTCCCTTACTCCTATGTACCTGATTGCGCTCACCAGAAGGAGCTGGAACTACTGTGGGGGTATCGGCCGTGGGAGCAGCAAGTAGCCGTGGTGGATTGGAAGCAGTCATAGTAGGCTGGGGGGCAGGCTGGGCACTAGGAGGCAGCAGATCATCCACACATGAGATCTCCACATTTGGGGAGCACTTACTTCAGAGGGAGCAGGTGGAACCTTAGTAGGAGCATCTGTCGGGTGATCATCAGTTGATGCAGGAGGGGCAGAGACTACCGCAGGGGCACCAACATTAGTAGGTTGAGCTATTGCTACACTAGAGGGAGCAGGCTTCTTTTTAACCCGACCACTAAAGAGAGTGCAATCTGTAGAGACATGACCCACACGATGACAATTCTCACAAAACAGGGGAAAAGATTCATAAATGACCAGTTGAGTGTAATTAATCCCCTCCGGCAGCTGAACTAGGAAGCTTGTGACTGGTGGTTTCGAAACATCCACTTCAACCAACAACCTGACATAGCCAATTCGTGACTGCTGACCAGTTATTTGGTCTATACAAATAGGCTTACCAAGGTGAGACCCAAGTTTGGAGAGTGCTTCTTCATGCCAGAAATCCAAAGAGACATTCGGCAATTTAACCCAAATGGGAATTTTAGTAAATTCATCATTATTAAACGCAAAGCCTCGGTTCAAAGTTTTCAACAACAGAGTTTTCCCATACAGCATATAAGGGCCACCCATTAAGATGCGAGTTCGATCGTCCTCATTATCAAACCTAAATACCAGCCAGCCTTGGTCATGTGGGAGCAGTTTGCATGGAACACCCCACTTCATCATCATATCCACTACAGCTTGCATACCCGGAAACCTCCCCGTAAATCTACCAACCAAACAATAACCCCAAATGTCCTCAATGGGTCGAAAATTAGAAGAGGTCATACATACCACATCTTCAACTGATTTTGGAACCAGTTGGATACCCTTTGTGAGCATACGGTTGGATTTAAAGAGACCAGCATAAGTTGTCTTGGTAGAGTTCTTTGTGGTCACCGTTGAGTTTGGAGTTTTATCAAGCACCTTGTGAGGAGTGTCAGTTTTGGAGCTATAAGCCGCACTTGATGTGGACGCATCCTCACTCTCATCACTTCCCTCAGTTTTCGCATCATAAGACTCAGCTCCCGTGGATGCTACATCATCCGTCGGGTCTTTAGGAGAAGGAGGAACCTGTTTAGCATTGGGTTTAGAAACAGAACCTGCATTGCTAGCTCCAGTAGCGGGCGTGGAAGGGGATTGAAGACCCACCACCACTTGCGCAGTGATATCTGTTCCCCGGAATTTTTTCTTACCCATCGAAGACGGCAGGTCGATACTGACCTGAAGCAGGCCCGAAACCAAAGTCCTTCCAAGAACAATGGCACCTACGGGCATCCGTGCAAAAACTTCTAGGCCAGCAACTCCCGCAAGCAGACCAAGAAGAATATCGGCAAAGCCAAGATCCAAGTCAAACCACAAAAAGATTCAACCGTGGAGCCCCCAAGCAAAAATCGGGAAATACCCACAAAACAGATCTAAATCCCAGCACTCTCAAGGATGCGACAGAATGTAGCAAGGAAGATGTAAAAGTCTTCGGAAATGCAAAAGGAACGTACACAAAATTCATCAAAGAAGGCAGATCCGAAAGCAAGAAGAGGCAGTGAGGTGAGCGCAGCTAGGTGAAAAAAATCGCCTAGTGAGAGAAGCTCTCCAACGCCCACTAAACTCATTACCATTCTTAAGTCTATGTTTGGTTGGGTGGTTATTAATGGAATAGAATAGGATGTAATATTATTATATCGTTTGGGAGGAGAGTTCATAATAGAATAAAATGAAATAAGATAGAAAAGAAATATTTCATATTACATCTCATTATATCCTAAACATTACAAATAAGTTACCTTCAATTTCGAAGATTAGGATGGAATATAAAATGATAAATAATATTTTATTATATTACATTATGAACTTTTCTTTCAAACAATATTTCAGTATATTACATTATTATAAATCATTATATTCCTCCCAAATAATAATTTTTTAATATTACATTTATTTATATTTTATTTTATTATAAACTATTTCATTTTATTAAAATTTTATGTCTAATCAAACACCGCTCAATGCAATCAAAGTGATTGCATTGAACGGGCCCGGGCTGTGGAAAGCTGTGTCTTTCCAGACCAAGGTTTACCTATGGGACGGTTCGTGGGATGGACCAAATTGCCGACGGACTGGGTTAAGATTAACTCTGATGAGACTACTCTACAGGATGGCCGGCTCTCTACTATAGGTGGGCTGGTTTGAAACGGGCAGGGTCAGTGGTGTGACAGTTTTCTCCAACACCTACCGAACTACTCCCCGCGCATGGCCGAATTGTGGGGAGTTCATTGGAGTCTTACTCTAGCGTGGGACTTGGGGTACCACCGAATTATTTTAGAAACGGACTCTTTGGAGGTTATCAATATTTTGTCCGCTTCTCAGACTGTTCTTTCTAATGAGGTTTCTTTGGTGACAGGTATTTGCGACTTGCTCCAGGATTGGGAGGTACGCATGCAGCACGCACATCGCGAAGGCAATCAGAGTGTAAATCATTTAGCCTCTTTAGCCAGGTTAGCTAGTCCAGGATTCCATATTCTGCCAGGGCCTCCTCTGACACTTCTAGACTACCTTAACTGGGACATGGGCGGCGCGCTTTACCGGCGAACCTTGCGTTAGTTAGTTTCTTTTGGGTTTGCTTTCCCCTGTGAGGAAAAAATAAATAAATAAATAAAAGTGATGTTACTACGTGGCAATGCATAGTTTGTTGAACCAGAAAGAGTAGACGCTATGCTGCATAAAATTCCTATCCAATTAATAAAAGCCCAATAGAAATTTTGAATTTGAGAAACAGAACCATTTCAATAAGCGCGCGAACCATATTCGGTAAAAATAGCAGAGTGATGTCGACAGCGAAGAAGAGCTCTACAAAGCGAAACGCCGAGACGGTTATCGGAAAGTCGGAATCCAGATTCCAAGTCGAGGACGACATCGACGATCTCCATCTCGATCTCTCCAGGTCCGTATTTTGGCCATAGTTTCTTGTTAATTCTTAACAGTCTTTCATTTTATTTTCTGCCATATTTGCAGCGATATCAAGGGAATAATGTCGGCGTTGCACCAGATTAGAGAGAAGGCGCAGAAGGATGGTCAAAAGAAGAGTGAAGAGACGATTTCGAGGCGAGTTGACTCGGTTCTTACTAAACTGACTCGCTGCTTATTCAGTTATCTGTTGATCTAGTCCCATTTCAAAAGATTTCAGTGTGTTTGCTCCTTTTGGATCAGCGTAATTTTATGAATTCATTATATCTTCAATGGATTGTTGAATCATAGAAAATTTCCTGAATATGCTTTAGAGTGCAATTACAGAGACTTGATTATTTTAGTTGCTGAGGTGATCTTTAATTATTTAACTGATCTGTGATTAGATTGACAAATCCGAAATTGTTTAATCAAGTATTCACAGAACATTCAAATCTATATACACGAATTTCTATATTATGGAAAGAAATTGCTATTTGGTAGCAGTGTAGCGGGTGAGATGAAGTCGACGATTGCTGAGTTGAAGTCAAAAATTGAGAAGGAGAGGTGAATTAGAAACTAAATCTGCTTGAATAGTTTTCCTTTTCGCCACATTTTCTTGACTTTACTTTTCATTTTCAGGCAAAGTTTTGCCAAGGCGCTTTCAAAGAACTCGAAGGAGGTTTGTAGCGAGCTAAGTGAAAGTTGGATAAAATTGGGTGTTGACTATGGTTCATGTGGATTACTTTTTCCTTCCAATTTTAGCAACTAATTGGTCGACACTTTGTGTTAATACCCGAGTGCTTGCAGTGCGAAAATTGCTTAAAGAATGAGACTGCGAAGTTTAAAGAGATATATGAAAAGTTTTGCAAGGACAAAGAAGCTCATCTGCTCGCCCTACAAGGTGCTTTCCTACCGTACGATTAAAAGCTTTTACCATTTATTCAACGGCTTTTCTGTCTTATCGCATGTTAAAAGATCGACCTACATGTAAAATCGTGATCACAAGGACTACTGTCCAACTTTAATTCTATATGTTTGCTTTTGGTTGATTTTGATGTACGTGCATGAGCAGAGACTATTTCCAAATTCGAGGAAGACAAGGAAAGGATGTTCATGCGTTATGAACAATTAAGTACTGGGTAACTTGGCCATTTATTTAACGGTGCTGAACATAATTGTTGATCTTAAAGAAAATCAATAATAATTGCCAGGGAAAAAAGAGAAAAGCATGATATCCGTAAATGAGAAGGCTTGTGCTGATAGAATTGCGAACTTGGAGGAGTCCTTGAAAAGGAAAAAGCAGGTAAAAACTTTGTTATAGAAATGAAATCACCGTAGATTGCTCTTGCTCTCCCTCGTGTCCATAACTTCTTATTAATTTTTATGTCATTGAAACACAGGATGACAAAACTTTTAGCATTTTGAGGAGAACTCTAGGTTCCTTCCTTGAAAATGCCTCAGATGTCGATGATTGAAGATTGCATCAATAGTCCTTACAATTGGTGTAAAATCCTCCTTTTTCTGATATCAATATACACCTCCAAGAAATTGGAATATATACTTTTCATTTTGTCAGCTGTGGCTCTGCCCCTTACTATAACCCATTTGGATAGAAAATAATCTTTAATAAGAACATTATTGTCACAATTCCTCAAATTCCATTTCCATGAAAAATAGTAATGAAACACTAAAATAATCTTATACATAATGATTTTTATGGTTCCTAATAAATTAAATTAATAATGTTAATATTTCTAAAGAATCTTATATAATTATGTAGAGTCATATAATAAATTAATAATTTACTAAAATTATAACTTCCCATAATTTATGATGATATTTTCTTGAAATATGGATATATTATAACATGTTTATTTTTAAATTGATTAAATCTTATTTGTAATTTTTCTTATTAATTAAGTTCAGATTATCAAATTGCAATAAATATAACAAATAATTGCCTCGGTGATTTATATTCGATTTATTAAATTGGTAAAATAAAATGAAATTTTGGTTAATAAAATGTATTTTCACTGAATTATGAATAGACTTTATTAATTAATAAATTAATAATTAACCAATAAATCAATATCTATTTTAATTATAAATTTTATGTAGTTTAAATGTTATTATTTTTCTATATAACTTACTTTTAATATGGTAACACAATTTGAATTTAAGTAGTAGGTTTGGTAATTCCTCTATACTTAAGTGATAATCAACTAAGGCTAGGCAATTTTATGGAAATTAAAAAGGATTGTATTGTATTCCAAAAGAATATAGGCGAAGTCTTACATATGTAAAACCAAGAGATCACACTAGTTAAGTCTAAATATCAAGGTATATAGCCTGAGAATTGGGGATATAGTACGCTGACATTTGTTTAATTAAGACTCCATCTAATAGTTACAATCCTAGAGAATTTTTGCATCACTAAAGTTACTTAGTAGAAGCTCCTTTATGCTAAACAAGGTATTTTCTTTGAAAGCTTAATGAATGTTGTTTGTTTGGACTTGAATCTTCTTAGATTCCTTTTCTTCCAAGTTTCCAAGCTTGCACATATGACTAACAATCATAGATAAAATCCAGTAAATCATTGAAGTATCTAAAAACCAAATCCTTGATTTCATTATGACCTCAGACTTTCTCCCTAGCAATGTTTTGAAAATAGGATCGAAAGTTAAAATGGTAAGATAAGAGGTTTTAGGTTTAAAAGGTTCAGCCAAAATTAGACCATCATAAAATATGTTAATGATTAAATAAAATTGAAGAATTTGAAATATTGTTGAATTAGATTATCCTTAATTTAAAATATAATTGAAAAAAGAAATCGTTAAATAAAAATTACTTAGTTTATTATGGTTTATAAAAATTGATTAGTTTGCAGACACTGGTTGATTACTTAATAAATTGATCAGTTTTTAATAATAAATGTTATTAAAGTAAATCGAACTAAAAAATTAAAAATTGAACAAAAAAATTGGTCGATTTAACATTTTCATAGTCAAACTGGACGAGGTAGTTTAGTTTTTTAATCATTGTTCCCTAGAGTCCATAGTTAAACAAGTGATCTTATTGTAGTTTTCTTTTCTTTATTTTTTTGGCTAAGATTGTTTTGTAGAAGAAAATAAAATCCCCGATTTTTGTCTTGACAAAGAACTGTGGGCTTCCCAGGCCTTAATGAAAATTTCCCATGCTTCCTTTTCCTCAATTTTTTTTTCACGAGGTGTCCTAGGAGGGTCCCAATTATGAGAAGACACCTTTAAGTCATCCACTCCCAGACTAATCTCCGCTCGAGCCGGATAGGTCCCTTGCGAGAGGTAAAACTTTGGTCCCAAGTTTTAAACAGATGCATACATGAGGGCGGTTCGAACCCGCGACCTCACTTAAGCCAAGAGAGCCCCTTACCAACTCACCTGACATTTCATTGTTAGGATCCATTAGAGCCTACATTGTGTAAAATTGCACTTCCTTCAAGTTTCCTCGATGTCTAGGTTTTTGTTATCTATAAAAGCCCTATGGAAAGCTTTTAGCTTGTCTTTCATTATCTTGAAATTCCTCACAGACGAATTGTTCAGATCCTTAGATATTCTAGTTCATTGCCTTCCTTCATAAGCTCAAAAACCATGATGTTTAACGAGAAAATTAAAAAATCTGAAAGGGGTAAGTCAAGGTTTGGCTTTAACTAGATTGTGAACTTCAATTGGGGAGTGGTGACCTTCATAATCCAGTATCCTTATGCAAGCCTTGTAATTCATACAACGAGCCCTAAAGCCTAACCCCCCTTCAGAATCAAAGTTGTACAAAGTGCAGTTGAAGTCTCCAATAATTAACCATAGGCTTGGATGCCAGTGGACATATTACAAAGTTCCTATCATTTTTCTGGAAAGCAAGATTAGTAGCATAGATAAAACTGAAGAAGTGCTCCTAACCTATAATTATCATTAAGACTTATATGTCTGTAGCTTGGTTAATGGAGCAATGACTGATAACCTCAATGCATCTATAGGACGAAGGGACAAAGGATGAATGCATTAAAAAGTGATAAAATGAAATGTGAAAATGTCATAACCATAAATGTAAGAGACATAAGGCATAATTGACTTATATTCTTAGTTTGATTTGTCTTTTAATCTTTATATTAAATATTTATTAATTTATATAATATCAATAATAAATTTATAATCATCCTATTTATCATATTTTTATTTAATCTTAAATGTTAAAATTTTTAATGTTAAACTATTAGCAACATCAATTAATTAAAGATGTCAAATTTCTTTACATGTAAATAAACCTCATCATCATGTTTTAAATAATAAAAATTTAAATAACAGCAATCAAGATAAAAATAATTAAAATAAAATGTTAACATAAGTTAAATGACTAAAAAATTTAATCTTAAGTGAGAAAATGTTGGAAATTATAGATTTATTATAGAAAGACTTTAGATAAAGTAAGTAAAGAAATGATTTCAAGCAGCTGGCTCATATTTTCTTTAAAAATTTAACAAAATGACATCGTTTTGTACCTTTTTGTGGCCCGATCAATCCGGGTTAAAGTCAGGCCGGCCCGGGCCATATTTGTATTCCTTACGTTCAATTCAAAATGAAGATCTTTAGACTAAGTTTGAAACAAAATTATATTATGAGCTTCAATCCTAATTCTTCACAAATTTTGTGTAAATATAACATTCTTGCTCAAATAGTAATTTATTGGAGATTGATAGAATGTTATAGAGAACGGAAACGAGACTTGCACATAGTTTTTGTAAATTTGGAGAAAGTAAATGACAGGGTTCCTAGAGAACTCATATGGAGGTGTTTAGAGGCCAAGAGCATTCCTAGCACTTATATCAAAGTGGTCAAGGATATGTATGAAGGAGCATTGACTAGTGTAAGGACTATCGGGGGTAACACGGAAGCATTCGCTATTGGTATTGGACTATACCAAGGCTCGACTTTAAGCCCTTTTTTGTTCACATTAGTGTTAGATGAACTCACTAAGCATATTTGTTGGAACCCGATCCGGAAACCGGATCCCAACCGAAGAAACGAACGAAACGAAGCAAACAGAATCGAAAGCAGAAATCGAAAGAACAGATTCTTTTCAAATTCGAGGCGGAACAAAACGGAAGCAAAAGCAAACAAACGTTTCCATACGAACAAAAACAAACACCTACATCCGTAGCAAATCGAACCGAAAGGCATAAGGAGGAAGCAAAGCGAACATATCGAAACACAATTCAACCCAGTCAAAGCAAACAAATGGTCAAACGAACTCGAGGGCAAATTTCTGACAAAATTCAACTTAATCTGAAAATTCTACATTTTTGCAAGAGAGGGTAGAAAACTTGTTGAGACAATCACTGGTTTATTCTTGCAATTCTAACAATTTAGCAAAACTAAAACTCTTCATTTTATTTCTAAAATCCACACAAGCTTTAATTA
>JANZLC010000002.1:31493063-31513438 GCA_026413385.1 Erythroxylum gracilipes
TATATAATGTCACTAATATATTTAATTGACCTATTTGATAATTGAATACTTATCCTAGTTAGTTTAAGTTCACATAACCCTAATCTCTTAAACATATCATATGACATCAAATTAATATTGGCTCCTAAAACTTTCGATGCCCTATCAATTGACAAACTATCAGTATTATATAGAATAGTAAAACTACTTAGATCTTTGATATTCAGGGGTAGCTTGTTCTGTAAGTTGGTGGGGCACTCATAATTTAAAGCCACTATCAATAATTATTGGTGCCTTTTCAAAGTATAGAGTATATCCTTTAAGTACTTGACATACTTTGGCATTTACAAAAAAGCTTCAAAAAAAGGTATGTTAACATGAAATTATTTAAAAATATCTAAAAACTTACCAAATTTATCTTCTTTTCTATTTATCTCTAGCTTGCTTGGGTATGGAATTCTTGGTTGGTACTCTTTGACCACTTCCTTTTTTGAGCTCATCCTCTTTCTCTTTCTCATTCTCCTCATTTTTCTTTTTCTTATACAACAACTTTCTCGTTCTTTTCTTTCTCTTTCTCTTTAACTTTTAGCTCCTTTCCTTTTCTTAAATTTATTGCTTTCGCTTTCTCCTTAATGTTTGGCTTGATGTTGCTAGGCAATGTACTTAACTTCCTTTCAAAGACAAACTTAGCAAGATTTCCAACCTAAATTCCCATATTATAGATAGAGGATTGTTGATTTTTAGAGATGCTTAAATAATTTAGAAGCAAGACTTAAGAGTTGTAATAAATTTTATCATAAGCTCCTCAAGACTTGACTTTGTTATTGATGTTATTACTAAAATCTGGCATATGAAATTTATGATTTTGATGTCCACCACTACAAATATCACAATGCATCACTCATGCTAATTGAGTTACTAAACATATAATATCAATCTTTTTACTCATATCTTCCAATTTCACCTTTAAAGTTATCACCATATCAACATTATTAGTGTCACCTAATTTTTTCTTTAGCCTTAGATTCTCCTATTAGTTATTATGCATCGAAATATTTTCAATGAGTTCTTATAGTTCCTCAGGTTCTTTAAAGTTTAAAGCGCCACCTAAAGATGCATCAATCAACTACCTAGTTGGATAACTCAATCCACTATGAAATGTTTACGTGTATAGTCCCAAATTAAGTTCATGGTGTGAGAAACTTTCTCACCAACTCCCAACTCCTTCCATCCCTTTCATGTCTCATACAATGTCTCACCCTCTAAACTTTAAAAGGGAAGATGTCATTTTTGAATCTTGTTTTTCATGTTAAAGTGAAGTACATGTCTAAAAGTAGCTTATTATGCTTACTCTAAGTGGTAATAGATCCAGGAGGTAAAGACTTCAACCATGATTTTCCTCTATCCCTTATTGTAAAAGAAAACAACCTTAATTAAATCAGATCCTCTAAAGCTTCATTTATCTTAAATGTATTACATATCTTAAAAAAATTGCCAATGTGTGCATTTAGATCCTTATTAGGAAAGGCATCAAGCTGCACAAGTTGTTGAACCATCTGAATCATGTTAGGCTTGATATCAAATTTATTTTTCATCTAATCTTGGCTTAATAATACTATATCTTGTCCTCATTAGTGCTAGTCTAGCATAATCCCTTATAATATATTATCTTAATTGCCGTGCCTATATGTCTGGTAGTTGTAACTTCAAATTTTTAGGTTTCTCTCCCTTAAATTTCAAAGTAAAGTCCTTTCAAATTTTGGATCTGGTTCAAGTGGTACTTCAAAACTACTCATAGTTATAAACCAAAGTAACTAAATCATAAATCCAGCTAACAAACAAAAGATCAAAGAAAAGGAAGTTCTAAAATAAATAATAGAGAAACAAAAGAATAAAAGAAAATTTGTTAGGTTAATAAAAATAAAATGTTCCTAATATCCTAGTCCCCAAAAATGGCTCTAAAAATTTGATGTGATATATGTGTATTCTATCAAAACTATGCTAAAGATCACTATACAAGTGCACCTATCATTCTTATAGTATAACTTAGTGAATACAAATGCCTATCCCATAAGGAATACAAGTACCATTACTAATTATCTAATATAATATAACATATGATTGAATAAAAAGGCATGATTAGTTGAACTAATCTAAATTACTAAATCAAAACAATATAAAAATGAAGCAACCATAGATAAATAAGATCATATGTAGAATAGAACCTTCTTATACTTAGATTTATCTTAATTCAATTATTAACCTAGTTTCTTGGGCTAATAGAAATTCTGAAGTTGCAGCCATATTATTTCTTAAGACATACAACCTATATCCTTTATTTTATTGATTAAAATCTCTTTATAATTAAAATCCTAAGAATGCATCAACTTGATTTGTGAATTTCCTTAATATATTTGACTCTATTATAAGAGATTTAAGTGATCCTATTTCTAATATTTTATACAGTTCTTATTATTCATGCCATGATTTATTCATAGATATGATTTCTTCTATATATGAAATATGAAATTGAATCGAAAGCTAACATATTTTAGTTCAACATAATAATTAATCATAAACAATTAGCAATAAAATTTAGTTCTTTAATTAAATCAAAAATTGAATCTAAAACAATAATTTTAGGGTCTATCTCATTTAGATCTATTACAATTCAATTTTCTATAAAATAAAAGAGAATCATTAATAATCAAGAAAGAAAACAAGATAATATGTCATTCTCCTAAATTCTTGAACTCTCGAAGTTCTTTAGTTAAATCTTGATGGAACCCCCTCTTGCTCTCTAAATTTGTTCTATTCTTCTCCTAAGATTGTCTAGTCCAGCTCTTTAGGATTGCGCTCTCTCTCTCTCTTCCAATTACCCAAGCTCCTTTTATTCTTATGAAACCTTAGAGAATTTAAAGAGTCTTACCTGAGATAAGTCCAATATAGACCCATGTCAGACGTATGAGTTTAACAACTATAGAAAAATCTAATTTACGTAATAATCACCACCAACATAGGTCTATATTGCTTTTATGTTGTCTTAGTAACTCTTCAATTTCACATACATGGGCTCATTTTAGGAAGACAAGTCTTTAAATCTACCTAGTTTTCTCCAAATGGAAACAAATCTTCTATAAAGTCATCATTTATCTTTTAAGTGGTTGAAATAAGGTTTGAAACAAAATATAAATCAATTTAAGTAACAAATCCTATAAAATGCCTATGACATAAGCATAATGTTCTAAAAATAATGTTAAAAATATAGTATATTTAGCAATTATCATTCTTTAACCACTTGTAAGGCACTATAGCCTTAAAATAAACTAGAATCTCAATTTTCATGGTTGAACAAAATATTATTAAGAGCTTTTCCTAGACACAACTCCTCCTACTAATATAAATATATAACCTATGGTAGACGTTTTGTTAGTGAAATAACCAATAAGATCAACATCATCAAAGCCAATGATATGCAGAGCATTTACACACTTATAAACTAGTATATAATCTACAGTGTTGCATATATATCACAATAGTATTTGTTGTAACCTAATATCTATCACTAAGATTGATAAATATTTTCCCAGAACATTAAACGTAAAAGTAATATGCGTGTGTTAAAGCTTGTTTCTAAATCCAAAAAGATATAAGAAGATATATGAACAAAGACATGACCATGTCTTAAGCCATGTCATAGCTAGGGAAAAAATGTATATAAAATTAGAAACCCTATTTGAAGCATCTTTTTCCATTTTTATTTTAAACTTATAGTTAGCTATTATAAGGTATAAGAACCCTTAGTAGAAGAATTTTTAAGTTAGTTTCGATAGAGAAAATGATCAATGATCAACTCAACAAAAAACAAGAAAATTTCATCTCGAATTATTTTTATTTTGATGCCTTTATTTTATCTCTTTGTTTGTTGGAGAAAAATTGACCTTTGTCTAGTTTTTTTATATGTTTGGATAGGTGAATCTTACTATTTTCTTTATTAATGACACATTCGATATTATTTGTAAAAAGGAATTTATTTTTGTGAAATGTCTTTAAATAATCTTAATTTTGATTTAATTATGTTAGCAATCAGTTCTAATATTAGTTCATAAATAGACAGTTCAAGGGAATCTGTACATTAGTAGACCACAAATCAGATATTAAGAGTTGTATTGGTTACTAAAGATAAGCTTACATAAATCCTATAATGTTAGTGTTAAACCTTTCATAAAAATTCATAGGAACTAATGGATTCTTAGCGGTTTTAATTGGATAAAGATATCAATTAATTAACTCAGGAATAGATGATTCTACCTTGAGAGAGAAATTTCATAAACTAGGAATTTCTTCTAATCTAAACCATAAATACCTTATAATTTTATGAAATCATGATTATAAAGATGATTATAGGGTTAATCCTTACCGAAACACTACTTACTCATGAACTCTCTAATCAACTATTTTCTTTAAATTGTTCTTATTAATTTAGTTTACTATTTTCTTTAAATTATTCTTATTAATTTAGGTTTTTATACTTTAGTTTGTTCATTATTTAACTCCATCAATCATTCATTATATTTTAATTCTTTGACTAGTTAGTACTAGGAGAGTGATCTAAAATGTTAGATTCTTTATAAGAGCTACACTTTATTATTACTATATTACTTATCAATGATTGGTGCACTTACATTGGTTATAAGCAAATATTTTGTGAAAGGGAAAACCTTAGTAGTAGAATGCACAAACTAACAATCCATTAATATGTGCTAAATATACTTTACTTTTAGCATGATTTTGAGAGCATTATACTTGTAGTTTAGTTATTTGATAGGGTTTGGTACTTAAAATAATTTATATTTTATTTTAAGTCTTGTTTAAACCTCTCAAATGGAAAAGGAATGAATTTAGAGAAGATCTGAGTTAATTTAGAGCAACTTTTTTAGATTTAAAGAAGAGAATCAAAACACAACAGCACAGGTAACATGTTATTGACCATATTCCAATAAGCCCTATTTTATTTCTCAAGGAGATTTTCACTTAGGGAACATGGCACCAACATGACCTTTTGTCCAAGCTATGTTCAAGGTTGGGGTATTCTATTTCTCCAAGTGCATATGACAAGTCTCCATATTTAGACTATATTTACCAATACACCGGTTACATAGACCTATTCCCATACCCATGTTGATAATGGTTTTTATGTAAAAGTTCCATAATGGAAGGAAAAGCAATACAAAGCCTAACACAATCCTATGTTAAGGCTATTTTGGATAAAAAATTAAGGTTTCACATTATTAAATGATAGACAATTGAAAAATAATGGGGCTTTTTAGCAAATCAAGTTTTAAAGTGAAAAAGGTTCACTAGGAGCCCAATTAAGTAGCTAAAGATCAAAAGGAAAGACAATCTTAGGAAAATAATAAGAAAGCCATCATGATTTAACAAGAACCTAAAGATTCAAGAACCATAGGATGTCTTCTTTGTCTTTTCATATTCCTTATTTTTTATGTGGTTTTTCCTTGTTTTATCATGAACTAATTAGGATATAGATCTAGGTAAGATAAATCTTAGGATTTGATGTTTTGAAATATTTCTTTGATTTAATGAAATTTCTAGTCATCTTGAGATTTTTTTTCATGTTTTTATATTAATTTGAATTAAAGAACGAGTGTTAAAGATTCAATAATCAAAATCACACATTGAGATCAAGAGATGATGCATGTGGTTAGACTATGACATAAATGGTGAGGGTTAAATGGATTGATTGAGAGATAACTATATGATCTTTTTGGGTTAGGCCGAAACTTATCACGAGAGTTTATAAATCAAATTAATGATTTCTTAGATTATTTTCATAAAAAAGAGATTTTGTCCAATTCTTCTTAGAAATAGGAGTTGTATTACTGGGGAGAGAATATAGTTGTAACATAGAAATTCTTGTCAATTCAAGAGACTAATATTAATCATTAAATTAAAGTAAAGTATAGGAAGTTCTAGGGAATTTCTTAGCTAGATCTAGTTTATTTATTGATTGTTTTAATCTTAATCATTGCTTTAATTTGATACTTTAGATTTATTTGTTTATTTCTTTTCAAATCTATCATTTTCTTTATTATATTAGATAATCAGAAGAGACTTACTACAAGTAGTCACAATCGCTACAAGATTGATACTCAATGTACCTAAAATATACTATAAAAGAGATAGGTACATTTGCCTGTGTGCTTTCTTTAGTATTGTTTTGTGTGTTTCATTTTATTTTTCTCACATAAATCACATCACTCGTCAAAAGCCCATATACTAAACTTAAATTTCATGTCATGTATATGCTAAATATATATTACTTTTAACTCTATTTTTCTAGCATATTGCTTGCATTTTTAGGGATTTGACATTTAACTTGAGAAGTACGGTCATTTTAGGTAAATAAACTTAGAGAAAAATTGGAATGAGTTGAAGCAATTTTGGAAGAATTGAAAAAGACTATAGAACACAAAACCCTACTTGCTGCTGTGTTAAGGGTTTTGTTTAAAGGTGATCATTTATATTTCTCTAGCACCTCACACACCCTGTGTTACCCTAAGGATAAAGAACACAATACAATACAAAAAATTGTGTAAGTCCTCATTATTACTTTATTACTTTGACGTTGATATTCTTTGTGTGATTATGAACTAATATGGATATATGTTTAGGTAGGATGAACTTAAGATGTAATATACGTTGAATTTTATAAACAGTTTGAGAGAAATGATAAGAAAAAGATCAAATTTTATAGTATACAGTTCGAGAGAAATGATAAGAAAAAAGATCAAATTTATAATAAGGTAAAGTTCACATTTTTGCTTATTATATTTACGCATTAATCGTGTTATAGAATTTAAAACAATCTTGACTTTTTGAAAATCAAACAAAAAAGTTTTATTCTTATTCTACTTTGCATAGAATTAGATTTCGTCCCGATTTTCCAATAATTTATGCCTATGAGTTATGGAGAGAACAATTACAATTTGATCTTTTTTTCAACCTGAATTTGGAGGTTTAATTCGGATAGATCTTTAGTAGACTGGATTAAAAGGCTCCAAATATCAACATGTTTGTTTGTTTTTTGTTTTCCCTAATTTTCAATTTATTGAGTCATGTATAAGTTATTTTGTTAATAAATGTGTCTTAAAAGAGGTTGATATTATGCACATATATGTTAATTATGACATATTTGGATGATCGATGCACCAACATTATGGTCAAAGTTTAGAAAATCTATTATCACACTGTAAAAGACCTTTCACTGCATTATGTCCAAGTTTAGAGTTTAGGAATATGGCCGTTAGCAAAACTGGACTTTAGAATCTATTAGAAAGTGTATCTTTAGTAGGGGTCAATACGACTTGGCAAAACTAAGTTTTATGGATGAATCTTTTGAGATTCCATTTGGCATTGCCATTTTAAAAGTACTTCTATGATTTAATAATTAGCAATGGTAACTATATATTATTATTTAGGATAAAAGACATAAACATCCCTTTTAATTTAAGAAACTTTAGATAAGCTCCCTAAATCTTTAAAATTTTCAGAAAAATTCCTTCTAGTTTTTATTTTTCTAGAAAAATATTTTCTCTTAACATCAATTAGACAATAACAAACAAAATAAGCGTCATATTAGCACCAAATGTGGACTAATTAATTATTACTAATATAATACTCTAACTCAGCTCTTAAACTTAACTCAAATCAATAAAATTAATAATTTAAGATAATATAAATATTAATTTAGATTGAATTTAATTAATTTGGTTTAAATCTAAGAACTAAGTTGAATCACCGTATAATTAGTATTTTAATTGGTACAAATATAATGTCATGCAATATATATATTTCGTCGTTATTTTTTAACTGAAGACTAAAGGAAGAGTCTTTTTTAGAAAACTAGAAAGAATTATTTTTTGGAATTTTAAAAGTTGAGATTTTTTTAAAATTTTCTAAAACTATAAAAGTGTTTTTTATACTTTTATCCTATTATTTCATTGCATAAATTAGGTAAGACTAAAATTTTAATAGTTGGTAATGCATGTAAAAGAAGTTTAGAAATAATCTCATTACTAGTTAGAGATAAAATTGTATAATGCTAAATTTTCTTAGAACCCGCATATTAGCGAGATTTCTATTGAGAATTATTGTTGTTACGTATAAAAGAAGACATAATTACTAAATATCAAATTTTAAGTCCAGGAGTAGTTAGCCTTGTAAGGTGGTCCTTGCTGATTCACACGGGATTTCACGTGCCCCATGCTACTCGGGTTAGAGCGTAAGCTAATGATGCTTTCAGCTACTGGACTTTCGTTATCTAGGGTGCACCACTCCACTGTTTCACCTAGCAGCATGATGCTTGTATTGCTCTCCCACAACCCCGTTTTCACGGTTTAGGCTGCTCCCATTTCGCTCGCCGCTACTATCGGAATCGCTTTTGCTTTCTTTTCCTCTGGTTACTAAGATGTTTCAGTTCGCCAGGTTATTTCTTGCCTGTCCATAGATTTAGCAGTAGTTTGAAAGGTTAATCTCCGGATCTACGCTTATTTTTAACTCCCCAAATTATTTCGTCGCTTACTACGTCCTTCCTCGTCTTTGGGTGCTTAGGTATCTACTGTAAGTCTTTCTTGTTTGAACCTCGCCTTTTAACTTATTCAAGATTAAGGCTATGTCATCCTAAGGTTAAGGCTACCCAGCTTTGGAGTTACAATGAAAAATGTTTAGGAAATGGCGTCACTAACAAAGGCTATGATGCAATTAACCCAATTTTTAATGGACCTTCCTCTATAATTAAAACTAATTAAAAACCATTTTTGCTTTGAACGATATATGATTTGGACAAACTATCATGCCTTCAACTCAGTTCACAATATCCATTGTTGCAAACCTACTGGTCTGGAGATCTATGAGACTGGATCTAGAAAGTCAGTGACATTCGTTTCTAAATCAATGCTTTCTAGGAGTTCATATCACTTGTCTAAGTTTATCCTGTCTAAAACACAAACGATGCCGTTTTTGCTTTAAATTTTCAAAGCATGCGTAGACTTAAGACAGGTGAGATCAAACATCAAAGCTAAGCCACCTACTAGCTTGGCTTTGACAAAGAAATATGTTATCAAAGCCATGTTTAAATGTTTATTATTTATGTACTTCTCGACTTTTGCAGTATAGGATTATTATTAAAACATGTTTAATATAATTCATAAACATTATTAATTTTGTTATTGATATTAAGTGTATATTTATTTATTTAGTATTATTAATTAATAATAATTATAATTTTATTATAATTATAATTATTAATTAATAAATTATATTTCCATTATTATAATAACTGTTAAATATTATTATTAAGTTACTTATTGTTATTAAATTTATTGGAGAGTAATTATTAAATTTATTATAATAATTATTAAATTCCTTGTTAATAATTTTATTAATCTTTTGGTTATATTTATTATTACAATTATTATTAGTATTAGTAATAGTATTATTATTAGTATTATAATATTTGTTATGCTTATTAAATTTATTAATAATTTTAATTATTATTATTATTATGAAATTTGTTATAATTAGTAATTTTCTTCTTATTATTATGAACTTTATTATTCTGATTAATTTTAAATTCCTTAAAATTTTTAATTATTATTATTATTTTCCGAATTGAGTATATATACTTACTATTAAAAATCTTATTAATATTTTAAATTATATTTATTATTAATATTAGTATTAACGAGTCAGGTTCCGGTTGGGATGAACAATTGATAGAAGGGTTATTGACGCCTTATGATGTCGAACAGATCACCAGAATCCCTATTGCATATGCTAAGCCTCCGGACCAGTTGTTATGGCATCATAGTCGGGATGGGATTTACTCTGTTAAATCTGGATATAAACTGGCCATGAGTTTGTGTACGGACATCGCCAATTTCTTTGAGGAGCAACCTTGGATTCGTTTGTGGAATTTAGTCATCCCTCCAAAGATTAAGGATTTTATTTGGCGATGTCTGAGGGAGTTCATTCCATGCAAAGCGAGGTTATTGCGTAAAGGAATCACGCTCCGTACAGATTGTGATGCGTGTGGCCTTGAGGAAGATCTGAATCATGTGCTTTTGGAGTGTCCTCAGGCAAAAGGAAGTTGGGCTATGGCGCAGTTGAATCTTCTGAATAAGAGGATTGAAACTTTGCTAGGGAATATTCTGGTTAATTTCTCTGTATCTTCTTTAACCCGGGTGTTAGCTATTTTGTGGAGCATTTGGTACCATCGCAATCTTAGAGTCTGGTAAGGTAAAACTGTCTCTCCCTATATAATTGTTACTTTTGCTGACAATTTTATTAAAGATTGGCAGGAGTCTAGGAGAAGCTTCGAGAGAGTTAGCGTTTCAGCTAGCAACTTACGCCCTCATACTGAAGGTTGGCGTCAACCTCCGGCTGGTTTTGTGAAATGTAATGTTGACGCGTCTATGTTTACCGAACAAAACGCAATGGGTTTTTCTGCTGTTTTTAGAGACGCAAGGGGGAGTTTTGTAGTAGTGCTTTCTGGGCATTATTCGGCTTTGTTTGACCCAGTTATTGCTGAACTCATGTCGATTAGAGAAGTACTTTCGTGGTTGAAAGACAAACAAGCTACCCATGTTGTTGTGGAATTGGATTGTTTGTTGGCTATTCACGCTATTACAAATTCGTCTTTTACTTATTCAGAGATTGGATTGTTAGGTCTTGATTGTTTAGCGTTCAAGCGACACTTTCTTCACTTGTCCTTCCAATGGACGCGCAGGATTGTCAATAGGGCGGCTCACTCCTTAGCTCGAGTAACCCTATTACATGCAAACCTTCATTGCTGGAAAACTAGTCCTTCTTGTTTAGTCCCTATTTTATTTTTAGATAAATCTATTTGTAATGCTCCTGATGTTGAAAGGCTTGTAGGATCCGGGTGTATGGGGTAAGCCTAATAGCTTGGGTGTAGACTTTCGCCTTTCGGTATCTACGGTTTTATTCGTAAAAAAAAAAAATCAACACCGAAATTTGTTAATGCACAAAAAAAACAGTTTATAATATATAGTAGAACCATAGTTCCATAGTTGTGTATTTGATATGTTTTACGTAACTATATATATATATGTGTCACGTCAACGTTGAAAAGCAAAATAAATTAGATGGTTGGTGTGATAAATACTTGTAATGCCATTTCTATAGTCAAGATAGAAAGTAAGATGCATAGCCGTAACTAGATAGAAATCACATTAAATAAGAATAAAGTAACCAGCTGCCTTCAGCCGGCCACATTTTTTATTTATTTCTTAAATTAAATTAGGTATTGATTATTCAGTTAATTAACTAGATTCTCATGGTGATTCCTCCGTTGACTTTCCAATTACTCTTTGACTTTTATGCAGC
Source organism: Erythroxylum gracilipes (assembly GCA_026413385.1). NCBI lineage: Eukaryota > Viridiplantae > Streptophyta > Magnoliopsida > Malpighiales > Erythroxylaceae > Erythroxylum > Erythroxylum gracilipes. Next base: position 31,504,470 of record JANZLC010000002.1, read on the forward strand.
TTATTTTCAAACATATACACCTACGTACCTCAATCTTTGTAAGCATAAATTATGTGAAGCCATTTGATAAGGACTTTAAGGGAGTCATATCTCAAAAGCTCGCTTATAAGGGTAGAGAATACAAAGTCCTTATAAATTTCATATCAATTTTGTATTTAACCAATATGGGATTCAAGTCTCATACCTTGCAATTAGATCAAACCGTAATATTCCGTAACAAAATTTTAGTTGGATTCTTAGGTATCTTTTTGTTTTTCTTATAGTCTTTAAGTACTATTTTTTTAAATATTCTCACTGAAGTGTTCAAACGTTTCCTTTTAACGTATTCGAATTATCTAAATCTCGTTTCTTTTATATATATATATAGGTCTCAATAATATACAACTTTACCTTTGTATAATAAAGAAACTGCTTTTAATAGACCCACATGTAGAGCAAATTAACAACAATTTCATAAATATTCAACTTCATTTAGCTTATTTCATAAATATTCAATTTCAAAAGCAACTTCAAGATAGTATAAATATTCATTTAGCTTATTTATAAAGTTAAAACTTAAAAGGACTGAATTTGTAAATTTATTAGTTATCAAGGATGCATAAGCAAAAGAAGAAGAAATATCCTTCTTTATGATTATATATATACGAGTTCTTGATAAGTTACGAGAATTGATTGAATAAATAAATTGTAAAAAATAAAAAGCCATCACATTCACAAATGCCGTCCAAGTCACTAAACTTTTTTTCCTATCATATCTCAACTTTATATTTTTCTCATTTACTTTTGTAATTTGTCAGTGAAGTTATTGAATATGATTTGTAGATATGACATTGAGCTGGGCTCGGGTTGCTCCTAACCTGACTCAACCTGATCCATTGGCTAGCCAACTTAATCTTATATTTTTTATTTAAAAAATAACATCATTTTGTACTTTCCCGTCAGGCCACATGTTGGGCAGTCCCCACTCATGCCGGCCCTTGAGCTGATTTAGTTTAATAGTGTCGACTTATGGCCTGATCAACTTGGACCCAAGTTGGATCAAATAGATCGCGCCTTTTGCCATTTCTAATGGTTTGGGATGGATTTAAAAATATAGTTTTTAAAAATAATTTAGTTTGCTAAAATAATTTATTTTATATGTAGCACAATTAGTATATATGTCACACATGTGACAAAATTTTAATCCGGGATGACGAGTTATGTTATTACTATTAATGGAAAATTAAAATGCAAACTATTAAAAATTTTAAGCTTAAGAATTATAATAATTATAATAAAGCACTTTGTGTGAGAAAATATAAATTAATAAGATGACGTGACAACTCTCCATCTTTTAACAACATTTTTTTCTACAAATTAGGAAGCGTTACTCTTAAAATGTAATTTTTTAAAGGTAACTACGGAATCATTATCCCAAGATATAAATATACAAATAAAATTATAATTTATTTAGAAAATATTGGCAAAATGACATAGGATCAAATAATAGAAATTTTTATCTTACTTTCCATCTCAATTTACTTTTCTTTTTGAATATTACCTAGTTTTGTTTTTTTTGTTAGAAATCACCGATATCTGAATTTATTGGACTAACTAATCCAGGTCGGGACTTAGTCACAATTAAGACTTTTCGCCCCTCCTTGCAGGTGTGTTGAGGGAGAATCGAACTCGAAAGCTCTTCCCATATGTTCAACCTGAGCAACCAACGGAGTCACAACTAATCCAGGTCGGGACTTAATCACAATTAAGACTCTTCGCCCCTCTTTCCGGGTGTGTTTAGGGAGAATCGAACTCGAAAGCTCTTCTCATATGTTCAACCTGCGCAATCAACGGAGTCACAATTCGTAGGGTACCTAGTTTTGTTAAATATGTCACTATCTATCCTCCTAATTGTTACGTCAATCTAGCCCAAACTAGTCATCAATCATCATCCGAGATATCCCTATCCAATATCGTCATCATATCCACATATCTATTCCCTTTACATATAACCATGCCATCCATGTATTTTCATTCTTTTTCATCATAATTAACGTACTCCTTAAGCACTTAATCACTTTCTGCCTATCCAATATTAATTACCCAAAATGGTACTTAAATCTCACTTTAATTCTAATTCATCACATTAATTGCCTATTTGGATGAACTTTTAGAGGGTGAATAAGTGCTTCTTTTTACCACAAAAGAAAAACTTTTTTTAAAAAATGAGTGTTTGACTGTAAAATAAAAAAGTATTTTTTAATAGATATAACTTTTTGGTAGCTAAAATACAAATATTTTTTAGTAAATTTTTCAAACCAATTAATAAGCTTATTTTTAGTCTCTTTTGTCCTTACATTTTACACATAATTCCCACAATATCCATAAACCCATCTTCACATTTATTTTGAAAATTATATAATATTATTTGACTTTTTTATATGTTTTAATATTTATTTTTGATATTAATTTTACTTATGTTATAATCTATATAAAATGTTTGGTTAGATATATTTGTATTTATATTTCATATGGTTTCAAATTATATAATAATTAATATATTGTGCTTTAAATATTGTTTAATATATTTTAAATAATATTTATATGCATAAATAATTTTTATTATAAAATAAATTAAAATTAAAATTAAAAGTGCCTTTTATTTTTATGTCATCAAGCAGTCTACTATATGAAGCTCATTTAAAAAAACTCTTTTTTAAATGACAGTCAAACAGTCAACTGACTTCTTAAAAAAACCCTTCTAAAAAATGTTTTACTGACAAAAACTCTACTGACAAAAATTATACTAGTATAAGCTTATCTAAACAGGCACTAAAGCTTTACATATTAGTTTGTTCCATGTATACTATCTCACCAATTAGTTTCATCATTCAAATCTATTATTTATAAGATTTTTACTACATAACCTCAACTCTAAAATCTTATTCATCATCACCAATGGGCTTCAAATAGCGATCATCTTGGTTCTATTTAACCCAAAAATCTTAAAAGGTGTTTAGTTGATGGGTTTAGGAAAGAGTTGATAGGTAAAGAATGAAAAGTAAGTAATTAGTTATTGATTATCATTATAAGGATAATAGTTTGATATCCTACTTTTGGAGAATCCTCCATTCCTCCTTTTAGTAAAGAAATGAGTTTCATTCCTTAATAGTGACTCTTTAAAAAAAATATTTTAAATACTAATTAATTAATTAAAATACAATTTATTCACTAATTAAAATATTGTAATTAATTAATTAATTACATTACATTATAATTAATTAAAATATAACTAATTAAAATATAATTATTCATTAATTAAAATATTGCAATTAATTAATTAATTACAATATTAAATTTTATTTCTTAATTTTTTTTACATACCAACCAGTGTCAATAGTAATGGTAATCATTCTTCCCTTTTAAACAACCAGCATAATTATAATGATAATATTCATTCTCATTCCTTATTATTCTCATTCTTATTATTATTCTCCCATACAAATCAATCGCCCCTTTATTTATTAATTCCATATCACTACGTTTGTTTCCATTTGAGTATATCCTACATTCTCACGTTAATAAATAATTCCTCGTACCTCTAACTTCCCACTTTATCACCTAATCATATTTCCATTAGACCTCATTATTTCCTCTAGCCACACTCATATTTTATTGACCAACTACAATCTACATTGCATTCTTCCTTTAACTATGCCATCAAATGACCAACGTCATACTTTTCCTTAAACTTTTTCCTTCCTTATAGCCAATCTTATCTTCTTTTCTTACTTATCACCTTGCCCTTTTTTACATAACAATATTATCCTTATAGGTCACTTTCATAACCCATCACAAATATCACTTTATGTCAATTAATCATCCTTAAACTTCTATTGACCGCTTGCATCTTCCCAGCGTATCCATGATATCTTTAATCAACATTAATGATTAACATTAATAACATAATCAGGGGCTTTTGGAATAACATAATCAACATTTATGTATTTATGTATTTAGTTATATGTATATATTGATATCATAATTTTATATGTTTAGTTATATGCATTTATTGATATTTAAAATTGTTGTTAATTTACATTATATGTGGACATATCGAAAAACAGATTTTCTATTATATAGGGGTAAAGTTGCATACTATTAGACTATTCTAAATTTCACATTATAGTAGAAGTCTTACTGAATATTATTGTTGTTGTTGTTTAGGTTTTACACATATATCTAGCTTTTTCTTATGTAAAAAATTATAACTAGGCCTTCAAAAGCAACTTCAAGAGGGATATAAATATTCATTTAGCTTATTTATAGAGTTAAAACTTAAAAGGACTAAATTTGCAAATTTATTAGTTATCGAGGATGCATAAGCAAAAGAAGAAGAAATATCCATCTTTATGATTCTGTATATAGGAGTTCTTGATAAGTTAAGAGAATTGATTGAATAAATCTTAGAATAAAGAATTAATTGTAAAAAAATAAAAAGCCATCACTTCACAAATGCCGCCCAAGGCACTAAACTTTTTTTTTTTTCTGTCATATCTCAACATTATATTTTTTCTTTTTTATTTGACATTATATTTTTCTCATTTACTTTTGTAATTCATCAGTGAAGTTATTAAATATGGTTTGTAGAGATGATATTGAGCTAGATCTAGGCTCAGGCTGCTCCTAGCCCGACCCGACCTGACTCATTAGTTGGCCGACCCGACCTTATATTTAAAACAAAAAAAACGACATCATTTTATATCTTCCTGTTAGGCCACAGGCTAAGCCAAGCTGAGACAGTCTCAACTCATGCTTGGCTCGTGGACCGATCTAGTTGAACAGTTTTGACTTGTGGCTTGGTCAATTTGGACCAAAGTTGGGTCAAATGGACTAGCCCTTTTGCCATTCCTAATGGTTTGGGAGGGATTTAAAATTGTAGTTTTTAAAAATAATTTATTTTTTATGTAGCGCAATTACTATATATGTCACACATGTGAAAAAAATTTAATCCAAGATGACTAGTTATGTTATTACTATTAATAGAAAACTTATCATTGGAATATTTTTATAATAAATTAAAAATTGAAACATTCTAATGTCAGTTTTTAAATTTTAAACTAATATTTCAAACAACGACACCCAGTTGTAATCCCACCAAGAAAGCAAAAACGATTCTCATAGTAACGGCGGGCGAAATGGGAGCAGTCTAATCCATAAAAACGGGGGAAGCGCTACAAACAACAACACTCAGTTGTAATCCCATCAAGAAAGCAAAAATCATTCTAGTAATAACAGCGAGCGAAATGGGAGCAGCCTAAGCCGTAAAAACTGGGGAAGGGCAAAGTTAAATTAATATTATAAAATTGAATAAAATTTAAGAATTGTTTTACCATTAACACTAAAATAAAAAAAACCTTCATATTTTTTATTATACTATATCACCGGTCCATATTTCACTATAAAAATTGTAAGGCAACAAGAAATGTCTTATGTTAGGACAAAAACTCTATAATACAAGTTATCACTATTTTGTTGCTATTATTTTTTCAAAGTAAATAGGGTAGTTTAAGAAAGGTTATATGATCTCCTTTTTATGATGCTTAGAAGTAATGATTAAAACACTCAACCAGTTTAGCCGGTTCAATCATAAAGATCTTGAACCGTCCAATTTTTTGATTTAGTTTTCAAAATTTTCAATTCAATTTACTTTAATAGTTCTTGTTGTTAAAAATCAATTTATCAATTAAATAAACAAATTTATTAATTAATAAGTTCTTATAAACTAAAATAAATCAATTATTTTTTCATTTGATAATCTATTTTTTCAAATAAATTTTAAATTATTTGACACGTAAGAATAATCTATTTCAATCATATTTCAAATTCTTTAATTTTATTCAACCTTTAGCTAATTTTATAGCGGTCTAATACTGGTTGAACCTTTTAAATTTTAAACATCTTATCTTACCAAATTTTAAACACTGCTTGTAAGCATAAAATGTTGTATATTTCCTATTTTTATGGATTATCTTCTTATATTGAGATAAGAACAGCCTCTACTAAGCTTAATATGATTGTTAGCATTACTTTTTAGAATCAACATTTTAATAAAATAAAAGTAATATTTCAACTTAAGTTAATTGTTTTTATTATCTTTTCTTTGAAGTTTACATTTTCTCTATATATAAAGTATATCCATTATGCTGATTGCACACTAGTAAACTTAAAACTCATCTTCAATATAAATGTTTAATGTTTATTGAACTTTGAATTTAACAAATTAACTTAGTCTTTATATTATCTATTTTTTTCATCATGCATGGTTTTTTAGTGGAGACATTTCCCTTAGATTTTGAACTTTTATAGAATTTATTGGTCCATGTTATAAAATGTCTATCTTTTTAAAAGCTTTTTCATAAAATGTCAATATATATAAACAAAACAATATCATTTTGAATAAAACGACATCATTTTTATTTTTAACAAATTTTGACTGAATCAGGTCAAATCAAGTCGATCTTCGAGTTATTAGGATCTTATCAAGCTTAGACTTTAGTGCCTCGGGTCTCGAGCTAGGTCCAAATTGTCATCCCTAGAAGCACTCATATAGCTTAATTTCATTACTCATACCCTTTATTAAGTTTTTATTCATTTTGTTGCTTAAGTTAACTTACTTAGGTCTTTTGCCTTTAAAGAAATAACCAAACATCTAAGCCTACAACTTTCATGTTCTAAATAACTTCTCAATCAATTCTTGGGCACTCAAATCATAAGTACAATCTTGCATACAACTTTAGTTCTGCTAGACATACCATTTTCAGAAACTTGATAATATCTCTTAACCTATAAGATCCAAGCACTTTCCCTTTTATGAGAATAAACTAAACATATACATTTACAATTTTTATGCTTTACATTTTGTCAAATTCCTAACTCTTAACTCCGAAATAATTAGAAAAATACAGTTTAGTCATTTACGTCCAAAATAGAACAACTACACTTATTCATCTATATCTCACAAACTAAACCATATTTTCTAAAATCCTTTTACAGTTAATTAGAAAATATATAAACAACTATGAAAGATTAACATTTCCACCAAAATTTTGCTCAAAATCATCACATAAAAATGTGTTTCAAGAGGTTTTTAAGAAGGGATGCAATCTCACTTATTTTACTCCATGTCCTTATTTGTCCACGCACCTTTTTTTTCCAATAATTGCTTCGTGTTTCATCTCTAACACATTTTCTTCCAATTTATTCGTTAAAATAAATTATTTTTCACTATTTCTCTAAAATTTTCAATTAACCAATTTTATTTCCAATTTTCATTAATTATTTTCAAATATCTCCTTATTAAACTAATTTTAATGAAAATCAAAATTTCTTTTTTTAACCACCAAAATGCAAACTATTTTGAAAATTCAAGTTTAAGAATCAAAATAATTATAATAAAGCAGTCTATATGAGAAAATATAAATTAATAGAATGAGGTGACAACTCTCCCTTTCTGAACTTTTTTTTTTTAATTTGGAAGCGTTACTCTTCAAATGTAATTTTTTATGAGGTAACTACGGAGTCATTATCCCAAAATATACATATACAAATAAAATTATAATTTATTTAGAAAATCTTGGTAAAATCCTATTAAGGACATCATATCAAATAATAGAAATCTTTATCTTACTTTCCATCACAATTTACTTTCCTTTTCGAATATTACCTAGTTGTTTTAAATATATCAGTGTCTATCCTCTTAATTGTTACATCTTAATCAAACCCAAACTCGTCATCAATCATCATTCTATAGATTTCTCTATCTAATATCTTCATCATATCCACACACCTATTCCCTTTACCTATAACCATCCATGTATTTTCATTCTTTTTCATCATAATTAACGTACTCCTTAAGCACTTAATCACTTTCTGCCTATCCAATATTAATTACCCAAAATGGTACTTAAGTCTCACTTTAATCCTAATTCATCACATTAAAGCTTTGCCCATTAGTTTGTATCTTTGCTTCCATGTATACTATCTCACCAATTAGTCAACCATATATCATTATTCACCATTCAAATCTATTATTTACCTCCAATACAATCACCCTTTGATATATTTATTATTTACCTTTAAGATTTTTACTACATAACCTCAACTCTAAAATCTTATTCATCATCACCGATGGGTTTCTGATAGCAATCATCTTCATTTTATATAACCCAAAAATCTTACGAGGTGTGTGGTTGATGGGTTTGAGAAGAATTTAATGGGTAAGGAATAAAAAATGAGTAATTGGTTGTTGATTATTATTATAGGGATAATAGTTTGATATCCTACTTTTGGAGAATCCTCCATACCCTCTATTTAATAGAGGAATTATTTACTAGTAGTGACTCTTTTTTAAAAAATATTTTTAATAATAATTAATTAATTATAATTAATTAAAATATAATTCAATAATTAATTAAAATAATAATAATAATTACATTACATTACATTATAATTAATTAAAATAAATAAATAATTAGTTACAATTTAATTGTAACTAATTAATTATTTTTAATTAATTAACTACAATATTTTAATTAATTAATATATTGCAATTAATTAATTAAAATATAATTAATTAATTAACTAAAATATAAAATTTTATTTCTCAATATTTTTTACATACCAACCAGTATCAATGGTAATAGTGATCATTCTTTGCTCTTAACCAATCAGTATAATTATAATGATAATATTCATTATCATTTTTCACTATATTCATTCTCATTCTTATTACCATTCTCCTATACAAACCAACCGCCCCCTTATTTATCAATTTCATATCACTCCTAATCAATTGGTGTTTGTTTCCATTTGAGTATATCCTACATTCTCACATTAATAAATAATTCCTCATACCTCTAACTTCCCACTTTATCACCTAATCATATTTCCATTAGACCTCATTATTTCCTCTAGCCACACTCATATTT
>JANZLC010000002.1:31513538-31526878 GCA_026413385.1 Erythroxylum gracilipes
TTGCTTTAATTTGATACTTTAGATTTATTTGTTTATTTCTTTTCAAATCTATCATTTTCTTTATTATATTAGATAATAAGAAGAGCGTTACTACAAGTAGTCACAGTCTCTACAAGATTGATACTCAATGTACCTAAAATATACTATAAAAGAGATAGGTAAATTTGCCTGTGTGCTTTCTTTAGTATTGTTTTGTGTGTTTCATTTTATTTGTCTCACATAAATCACATCACTCATCAAAAGCTCATATACTAAACTTAAATTTCATGTCATGTATATGCTAGATATATATTACTTTTAACACTATTTTTCTAGCATATTGCTTGCATTTTTAGGGATTTGACATTTAACTTAAGAAGTACTATCATTTTAGGTAAGTAAACTTAGAGAAGAATTGGAATGACTTAAAGCAATTTTGGAAGAATTGAAAAAGGGCCATAGAACACGAAACCCTACTTGCCACTGTGTTAAGGGTTTTGTTTAAAGGTGTCATTTATATTTCTCTAGCACCTCACACACCCTGTGTTACCCTAAGGATGAAGAACACAATACAATACAAAAAATTGTGTAAGTCCTCATTATTACTTTATTACTTTTATGTTGATATTCTTTGTGTGATTATGAACTAATAGGGATATATGTTTAGGTAGGATGAACCTAAGATGTAATATACGTTGAATTTCATAAACATTTCGAAAGAAATGATAAGAAAAAAGATCAAATTTTATAATATACAGTTCGAGAAAAATGATAAAAAAGATCAAATTTTATAATAAGGTAAAATTTACATCTGTGCTTATTATATTTATGCATTAATCGTGTAATAGAATTTAAAATAATATTGACTTTCTGAAAATCAAACAAAAAAGTTTTATTCTTATTCTACTTTGCTTATAATTAGATTTCGTCTCGATTTTCCAATAATTTATGCCTATGAGTTATGGAGAGAACAACTACAATTTGATATTTTTTTCAACCTGAATTTGGATGTTTAATTGGGATAGATCTTTAGTAGACTGGATTAAAAGGCTCCAAATATCAATATGTTTGTTTGTTATTTTTTTTTTCCTGATTTTCAATTTATTGAGTCATGTATAAGTTATTTTGTCTTAATAAATGTGTCTTAGAAGAGGTTGATATTATGCACATATATGTTAATTATGACATATTTGGATGATCAATGCACCAACATTATGATCAAAGTTTAGAAAATCTATTATCACTCTGTAAAAGACCTCTCACTGCATTATGTCCAAGTTTAGAGTTTAGGAATATGGTCACTAGCAAAACTGGACTTTAGAATCTATTAGAAATTGTATCTTTAGTAGGGGTCAATACGAGTTGGCAAAACTAAGTTTTATGGATGAATCTTTTGAGATTCCATTTGGCATTGCCATTTTAAAAGTACTTCTATGATTTAATAATTAGCAATGGTAACTTTATATTATTATTTAGGATAAAAGACATAAACATCCCTTGTAATTTAAGAAACTTTAGATAAGCTCCTTAAATCTTTAAAATTTTCAGAAAAATTCCTTCTAGTTTTCAGTTTTCTAGAAAAATATTTTCTCTTAGACTTCAATTAGACAATAACAAACAAAATAAGCATCATATGAGCACCAAATGTGGACTAATCAATTATTACTAATATAATACTCTAACTCAGCTCTTAAACTTGACTTAAGTCAATTAAAATTAACAATTTAAGATAATATAAATATTAATTTAGATCGAATTTAATTAGTTTGGTTTAAATCTAAGAACTAAGTTGAATCGCCGTATAAGTAGCATTTTGATGAGTACAAATATAATGTCATGCAATATATATGTTTCATCATTATTTTTTAACTGAAGACTAAAGGAAGAATTTTTTTTAGAAAACTAGAAAGAATTATTTTTAGAAATTTAAAAATTGATTTTTTTTAATTTTCTTAAACTATAAAAGTGTTTTATACTTTTATCCTATATATTATTTCATTGCGTAAATTAGGTAAGACTAAAATTTTAATAGTTGGTAATGCATGTAAAAGAAGTTTGAAAATAATCTCACTACTAGTTAGAGATAAAATTGTGTACTGCTAAATCTTCTTAGAATCCGCATATTAGCGAGACTTCTATTGAGAATTATTGTTGTTACGTATAAAAGAAGACATAATTACTAAATATCAAATTTTAAGCCCAGGAGTAGTTAGCCTTGTAAGGTGGTCCTCGTTGATTCACACGGGATTCCACGTGCCGTATGCTACTCGGGTCAAAGCGTAAGTTAGTGATGCTTTCAGCTATTGGACTTTCGCCATCTCGGGTGCAACACTCCGCCGCTTCACCTAGCAACACGACGCTTGTATTGCTCTCCCACAATCCCGTTTTCACGGTTTATGCTACTCCTATTTCGCTCGCCGCTATTATGAGAATCACTTTTGCTTTCTTTTCCTCTAGTTACTAAGATGTTTCAGTTCGCTAGGTTGTCTCTTGCCTGCCTATGGATTCAGCAGTAGTTTGAAAGGTTGACCTGTTCTTGAATCTCCGGATCTACGCTTATTTTCAACTCCTGAAGCATTTCGTCACTTACTATGTCCTTCCTCGTCTCTAGGTGCCTAGGAATCTACTGTAAGCCTTTCTTGTTTGAACCTCGCTCTTCACTTTAAAGTTAAGGCTATGCCATCCTATGGTTAAGGCTAACCAGCTTTGGAGTTGCAATGAAAAATGTTTAGGAAATAGCGTTACTAACAAAGGCTATGATGTAATTAACCCAAATTTTAATGGACCTTCCTCTACAATTAAAACTAATTAAAAAGCCATTTTTGCTTTTGAACGATATATGATTTGCACAAACTATCATGCTTTCAACTCAGTTCATAATTTCCATTGTTTGCAAACCTACTCGTCTTGAGATCTATGAGACTGGATCGAGAAAGTCACTGACATTCGTTTCTAAATCAATGCTTTCTAGAGGGTTTTTAAGATATTGAAGGATGATGAAACGTATGAACAACAGAAGTTTTTCTGATAAACGATAACTTGTTTTATTAATCAAGGAGATTACAGTATAGTATGTATAGGCCCTTTACAAAAAGGAAATAATCATATATTACGGTAACTTAATATCTCTAATTAAGGTATAAGATACTGGCTATCCTAGTAGTAATTACAAGAAATCACTAATAAAAGCATCCATGATAAATGCCTGATTTCCACACTCCACCTCAAGTTGGAGCATAGATGTCTATCATGCCCAACTTGTTGATTATGCCATGAAACACTTTTCCAGAAACTGCCTTTGTGAGTATGTCCGCTAACTGACCTTCGGAATGAACGAATGGGAACTGGATAAATTTTTGATCAACTTTCTCCTTGATGAAATGGCGATCAACTTCCACATGTTTGGTACGATTGTATTGCACAGGATTTTGTGCAATCTCAATGGCTGCCTTATTATCGCAATGAAGATTCATCGGTTTTGTATGCTCAATTCCCAAATCTTTTAGAATACTTTTGATCCATAATAGTTCACACACACCGTGAGCCATGCCTCGGAATTCAGCTTCTGCACTTGATCTGGCCACCACATTCTGCTTTTTGCTTCTCCAAGTAACCAGATTGCCTTCTACGAATGTGAAGTAACCAGAAGTAGACCTCCTGGTTGTTTGGTCACCTACCCAATCAGAATCTGTATAACCTTCAATGTCAGATATGCCATTTTTTGAAAATAACAGACCTTTGCCTGGAGAACTCTTCAAGTATCTTAAAATTCGGTATACTGCATTCATATGTTCCTCACTTGGAGTACTCATAAATTGACTTACTACACTCACAGCATAGGCGATATCTGGCCTGGTATGTGACAGATATATTAACCTCCCAACCAATCGTTGATAGCGACCTTTGTCTGTTGGAACCTGATCTGGGAAAATTCCAAGTTGATGATTTGCTTCTATGGGTGTATTTGCTGGTTTGCAAGCAAGCATTCCAGTTTCAGTTAAGAGGTCTAAAATATACTTCCGTTGTGAAAGGAAGATCCCTTGTTTTGACCTTGAAGCCTCAATTCCCAAGAAGTACTTAAGTTGCCCAAGATCCTTCATTTCAAACGTGGCAGCTAGATACCCTTGTAAGGCTTTCCTTTCACATGGGTCATCTCCTGTTAAGATCATATCGTCCACGTAAACAATCAGAGCCGTCACCTTCCCGTCCTTGTGCTTTATAAACAAAGTATGATCAGAATTACTTTGTTTATAACCAAATGCCTTCATTGCAGAGGAAAATCTTCCAAACCATGCTCTTGGGGATTGCTTCAGCCCATACAATGACTTCTTTAGCTTACAAACATTGCTTCTGCTTAAGGGACTAGAATCAACTCCAGGCGGCAACTCCATGTAAACCTCTTCCTCTAAATCTCCATTAAGAAATGCGTTCTTGACATCAAATTGTTGTAAAGGCCAATCTCGATTTGCTGCTATAGATATGAGGATACGAATTGTATTGAGTTTAGCAACTGGTGCGAAAGTATCTTGATAATCCACCCCATACTTTTGTGTATATCCCTTTGCAACTAGTCTGGCTTTATATCTATCAATGCTGCCATCCGCCTTGAGTTTTACTGTAAACACCCACCTACAACCAATCGTTTTCTTTCCTTCAGGTAATGGAACAAGTTCCCAAGTGGCATTCCTCTGTAAGGCTTCCATTTCTTCATTCATTGCCCTTTTCCATTGCGGATTCTTCAATGCTTCCTGTACACTACTAGGAATAGACACACTAGATAATTGATCAACAGTAAGTGCATGTGATTCAGACAATCTATGAGTGGACACAAAGTTATTAATTGGGTATTTGACTTTGGCTTTAGGATCAGGTTCATACTGCTTTCGTGGAATTCCCCTATTCAATCTTTGTGGGTATCTGGAAGTTTCATTTTCTATAAGGATAGGTAGTTCATTAGGGTCAATAGGCGTAGGATCAAGGATTACCTGAGGAAGGGCATTGTGAACCGATTCTTCAGGTTCTGGTGTAGGCAAGGGCAACTTAGAAGTCATTGAAGGCTCAATACTGCTTGACTCATTTCCAGGAAGAGTTAACATTTCATTTTCCATACCATGAATACCGTCACTGCTACGTGGAATAACTCTTTCAAGACATTCAGTCACTTCCTCAAATTCATTTCCTCCATCATTCTCGTCCAACTGATTTCCTACGTGAGAAGCTCCCCTTGAATAATAAGGTTCTGATTCATGAAAGGATACATCCAATGTCACATGTAGTTTATGGGTTTTAGGGTCAAGGCATCTATATCCTTTTTGGAATTCTGAGTAGCCAACAAAGACACAACGTTTAGCACAAGGATCAAGTTTATTTCGTAAGGCTTTAGGAATGTGTACATAGACTGTACAACCAAAGATTCGTGGTTCAAGGTTCGGAAGGTGGGGAATGGAGAGTAATGAGTGCATCTTTTGTAATGGGGTTTGAAAATCTATTACCCGAGATGGTGTTCGATTGATGAGATAAGCTGCAGATTTAATCGCTTCTCCCCAATAAAATCGAGGCATGTTCATCCCAAAAAGAGAGGCACGAACTACTTCCAATAGTTGTCTATTCTTCCTTTCTGCCAATCCATTTTGTTGTGGAGTATACGTGCAGGATGTTTGATGACGAATTCCATGTTGACTCAGATATGTACTGAATGATTTATCCATGAATTCAGTCCCATTATCAGACTGCAAAACACGAATTGATTTCTGGTATTGAGTGCTCACCATATTATGGAACTTTTGAAATGCTATAAATACATCCCCTTTTTTTCGCAACAAAGATACCCAAGTCATTCTAGTACATTCGTCAATGAATGTAACAAAATAACGAGATTGTGACATAGAGGGAACTTTTGCAGGACCCCAAACATCAGAATGAATAACCGCAAACGGTTCTGAGCTTTTATTCAAACTTGGTGGATAGGAAACACGATGGCTCTTAGCCAATTCACAAACGTCACAATGAAAATCTGATTCACTGAAACCCAAAAACAGTTGTGGTTGTATTCGTTTAAGGTAGCCAAAAGAAAGATGTCCTAGTCTTCGGTGCCATAACCAAATAGTAGCTTGATTCCCGCTACTAGTTTGATTTGCTTGACCAAATTTCTGACCTCCATTCTCCGTCACTTCTAAGTAGTAGAGTTTACCCCGCCTAACACCATAACCAAGAATCTTCCGAGTTGGAATGTCATGAAAAACACAATATGTGGGCCAAAATGTCACAGTGCAAGTGAGAGCAGTGGTGATTTGGCTGACGGATAAAAGATTATATTCAAGAGATGGAACAACAAGGACTGCGTTTAACATGAGTGTGTCAGATAAAATAATAGATTCTTCCCCTGTTACAGTGCACATACTACCATTTGCTGTAGAAATTTTAGATCTGGAAGAAGGAAGGATGGATTTCAACAGACCCGAATCGTTCGTCATGTGATCAGATGCCCCTGTATCAATAATCCAAGTACTATTCTTAGAGATTGCAGATAAAACTGATGCCTTGTTAATAGTACCTGAGTGAGCAATATTGGCTGCAGGTTTCAATTGTTCTTCATCTGAAGACGTCACCATAGCTTTGCTTGCAATCTTACAATCGGAACTGGAAGGCTCCATGTAGGTCTTTGTAATGCGAGATTCGATTCGTGTTTAGGTTACCAGGATCAGAATAGCTCTGATACCATGATGAAACGTATGAACAACAGAAGTTTTTCTGATAGACGATAACTTGTTTTATTAATCAAGGAAATTACAGTACAGTATGTATAGGCCCTTTACAAAAAGGAAATATCAGGTATAAGATACTGGCTATCCTAGCAGTAATTACAAGAAATCACTAATAAAAGCATCCATGATGGATGCCTGATTTCCACAAAGGAAAGCAAAAATAAGTGGAGAGATTGCGTTATGAAAGAAGATCTGAGCTGAGAATTACTGCGTACTAATGGAGAATACTATTTAAAAATGCTTTTAAGTGACTAGCAAATATCAAAATCGGAATCCCTAGAGCATAGTATATCCCTTAATCATTGGTGTATAGTTATTTATGACAATCACACCACCGCAACCGCAATACAGTGCGTATCAGGCAACATGTCTCTCAAGTCCACCGTCAACATAGACGCCCTCGGCTTTGGTGATCGGCCGGACTTTCCCATAGACAACGGCGTCATCGGCGCCGTCCTCTCGCATGAACTCAGCCATTTTGCTTGCATGTACTTTTGCTTTCTCCACGGTCCCAAGTGCATTTTCTGTTCTTTCATGCATATCTTCGCCGCCGTGCACAATATCTTAATAACGCTGTTTAATCTCTCGACCTTTCCGATGAACACTTCCGGCAACCTGTGGAGCAATCTCCTGTAATCTTCGCTGGCTCTAGCCATCTCGAACTCTGCCTTGAAATGTAACTCTATTATCACCCTGACCTCCCCTTTTTTGGAGTTTGTATTGTCTATTACATCTATAAAAACATGCTCTCCTGCACATGGCACAACACACAGAAGTTTCATTATGTTGTTAGTGGATCTGATCTCATGAGAAAGATGGGAACTTTATAAATTGTCGCATGCAATCGATCATATTCTGCATTTATTAATATTCGCTATGGGCTATGGCAAATGATTGAGAGTACTGAAAGAAAATGTTCGAATGGATGTGTTGCGAATTACCTGATTGGATTTCCGGTGAACTTCTCCATTTAGTCTTGCAAATAGAACTATTGTACCCCGCCCTGGAGAGGCGACTGGAGACTTCTCTCATCAAGCAATTCCGGCAACCGGCGGCCATCGGTCTACCACACCCACAAAGTGTTCCAGCGGTTTGTAATTCCTTGATCGTTTCCTTGGTGATATTTCTAATGCTTGATTCCAAGGAGGTTGTCCTGGATAATGTAGCCTGGAAACACCAGGATCGCAGAATAACAAAATAAGAATCTATTTCCCAATGAGACTAAGTTATTCTCTTCCACAATTTATTGGCTTAAGACACTTACTTGTAGAAGTTGATGTTGGTTCTCCCAGAAGCTCCTGTCCTTTTCAAGACATGCATTCTTTTCTTGCTCTTCCGGTAGTACTTGATCAAATTCACAATCTTTACTACTAAGGGTGGCGGGAGAACAGCCCTCGCCGTTCTCGAGAAACCCAAAAACCATGGCAGATAAGTTCGCCGCCAGCTGGTCGTTGCGCTCGGAACCACGGCCACTATACATCAAATCCCATTTATTAAAGGGTTTTCTCATAATTGCACTAGGCATGACTCTTCCTTGCCTGTTTCAACGACGAATTTGGCAATAGACCAGAGAAAAGGAGTTTATATACTTAAATTTGGAGAGAAGTGGGAACCGTAAAGTCTAGGACTAACAATGCCTACCATAATTGGGATATGCTTTGTGATACCAGTGGACCAGACAGCAAGGATCCACGTCGTTTAGGTTTAATAATTTTGGTCCTGCAACAGCAACAGATATGGATATACTCGAATATTCATTTTTACTAAAATTTTTGAAGGCTGCTCTGACAGATCCAGGCTATTCTTCTGCTTTTATCCAAAATAGAAAATGTTAAAAAGTCTGTCTGTATCATGTAATCTGTATATCCTATCCTGATCTTCTGAATGGCATGGAACGACCATCTGGGGTGATCGAAAGATCATTATCCATGAGATGGGGCCTCATTGTCCCTTAACAAATACGTGAGAATTATATGAGAGACTAATCCTCACGCAAAACGCGACGTCCTGAAAGTGATTTTGCGAAATTTTGTCTGGAGCGAACAAGATGCTTACGATTTGTTCTTATTAGAAGTTTGATTGAATTCTCGAAGAAACATAATAATGCCATTTGAAGGAAACTGCAGGTCAAGAAAACCAGATGTCAGAGCCATTACCATCTCTACATTCAAGCTTAACATTCCAAGAAAAGAAACCCAACCTTACCGAGTATAACATTCTTGTATCTTTACAAGAATATATCTCTGAGCAACAATTTCACTGCATTTGTGGTGTGTTTGAGGAGATCCCTAATTATTTTTGACAGTTCTAGCAATAAGTCACATTGTTAAATGAAATTTTGTAAGTAGGTCTCCTTTACTTATTCTATGCAGTTGACATAACCAATTAATCAAACCTTATGAGCTTGAGGGAAGAGAGGTTAAGTTGAAACGAAATTAAATTCTTTCCTAGATGTAAGAGAAAAAGTTGCACTTACTGTGTGGCCCTCACAAAAATTCATAAACTATGATTAACCAAATATTTCTCAAAGTATATCATTAATCATCAAATCCTTCATTATTTCCAAAAGAGATGATTATTTACCAGATACAAAAGTATTTTACATAATATAACTACCGGAGTTATCACATTAAAAAAATATGCATTCCAAAATTAATAACCATCCAAAGTTCATTCTGTCCGTCTTGTACTCTGGAGTTATCAATAATCACTCAATCTCCTAACAAAAATAAACTGGCAAGGGGTGAGCTGCCTATTTAGTAAAGATAGCTGACCTTATCCTTAAACCCAAGTAACTCAATAATTACTTAAAACACTTGGTCAACCGATTAAATCATACATATAATACGTCTACACACAACAATTCTCAATATAATCCAAACAATTAACAAACATCTAAATTTTTTTACCAAATTATGATTAATACAAATATTAATTGTAACTGTCTTTTGTGCATAATCTAACAATTAACTAAATTGCTTGAGCTCAACCTAACCTAGTAGGCTTACATCCAATGGTCTGCCACCTCACCTCAACTTATCGTAAACTCTCACTAAATGGAAACGTAATTAAATGTATAAATATCGGTACAGGGTACCTCGATTTCTTAATCTTAACTTCGATACTACTCCAGTATCTAGCCATAGACACAGAATACCCCCGGGACTCAGGATATTTTGGTACCACTTAAATACCTAGTCATTAGCATAAGACAATCCCGGGACTCAGAATGCCCTGGTATCTGCTTCACGGACAAATACCTAGCCACTACTCACTCATATCGACTCAACCCATCCATCTAAGACCATCGAATATAGCCTATCTTAGGCAAGTCACTAATTTTAGATTTTGACCAATTATTCTCAACATATTACCAACTAGTCTCTATTTTACACATTTTCGTCGAGTTAACATGCAATACATCTCATAATATGCATAACAAAATACAATCACGAAACACCTTATACTTTGATTAATCATTAATGAAATAAAATAAACATAATTCATGTAGGTAATTATTAATCATTAATTAAATTAATGACCAATTCAAAATATAATTTATTAATAACCAAACATTACTTAATTTTAAGAGTAAAGTCTAAGGTTATCCTTACCTCAATTTTAGACTCAACTAATTGATAATCCCAATTTCTTCTTAATCGGACTTTTGGACCTAAAATTTACAAAATTTTATTAGACTAATTTACTAAAAATTCTTACCTAATTACACTAAATAATCCAACATTATTCTCTCTTCCAATTTATTCTTAATTATAAAAAATAATATCCTTACTAACCTAACCCCCATAATTACTAAAATAACCTTAACTAATTAAAAGTCCATTTTACCCT
Organism: Erythroxylum gracilipes; assembly: GCA_026413385.1. Classification (NCBI taxonomy): domain Eukaryota; kingdom Viridiplantae; phylum Streptophyta; class Magnoliopsida; order Malpighiales; family Erythroxylaceae; genus Erythroxylum; species Erythroxylum gracilipes. The sequence continues at coordinate 31,524,134 of JANZLC010000002.1, forward strand.
CCTCGATTTCAATTAATACCAAAAATGCCTTTCTTACAACAAAATTTTAGATTTACCATTAACTTTCTACACTTCCCATTTTGCCCTTTCATGCAACTTAAATTCTAGATTCACCCTTAACTGCTTGCAGTTCCCATTCTGGCTCTACATTCAACTTAAATTTTCAAAACAATGTCATCATCTTCACCCCCTCCTCTTCTTCCCTCTTTTTTTCTTTCATCATTTTCCAGCCCTATTTTCTCCACTTTTCTCTCCCTTCATGTAACTTCCAAAAATTATCCCAAACAACCACAACATGTAATCTAACTACAAACTAGTGTAGGATAATCAAAAATCAAAAATAAAATGACATAATAGTTGTTGAAATTTTTACCTAAGTGCAAGGCACTACGAGATTGTCAACCTCCACAACTCCCTCCAATTTTTCTGCAAAACAAACAAAATGAGGAAACTTATGAGGAAAGAGTTATATCCAGATGAAAGAGTGTGTTTTTAGACACACTTACCAGATGGAAATGAAGAGAAAAGATGAAGAAAATTGTGGACTTTTGTTAGTTTTAATGCATATTTCCAGCAAATTGCTTATTTATATACTCCTCTTTTTAATGGCTTAATGGGCTGAGCTGTGGGTTTGGTTTTAATTTAGTTTTATGGGGTTTACGTAAAGAATATACTTTCAATAGATTCAACTTTTTGATTATAAAGTGCACAAGAATATGGTAAGTTAAGAACTCTTGTGAGCCTATTTGAATTGCTTAAACTCTCCTTATAGCAGGCCAAATAATGAAGGAAACTCTAGTGCTATCTTGTCTAAACCAAACTATCTTGTACCAATTAATCCTTAAAGCTTAATTCCTTAATAACAATTTGCAAGTGGAATTAGAAAATAAACCAAATGGGTGCCTGCGCCATTTTATAGAGTCTTCTTTATCGAAGTTAAGATTAAAACTAAGGAGATGGATAAAGAGTGAAGTCCTTACCAGCTACTCTAACATTAGGTTATTGCTAAGAACATATTTAACTGAAGCATGATCTATAATGATGCTTTTAAGAGGACTAAGCTTTATTATACTACTTAAAAGACCATGAATGATTTACTTATCATGCTAGAACTAAGTAGAAGCTCTATTCTATATCTTATGCTTGAATTTCATTATGACTTTTTCCCTTAACTTGAGAATGTGAATCATAGTCTATAAAGAGTTGCATTTAGGAAAGATATTCCAAAAGTTTTCATTTCTTTTGATAATGTTCATGGACTCATCTAACCCAAATAGCCTCCTTATTACTGAGAATTATCCATATTCTTTTGATCATGAGGATGTAACATCCCTTCCCCATATTAAGGGTTAGGACCCGAAATTTCAGTACATGGGAGCTCAAGAGAGATGAAGGAAATGCATTTTCTTACTCATGCATCATGTTAGCATATATACACGTAAATATTGAATGTTTGCACATAAAAAATTGGTATATGCATTCATTGACAACTTCCGGGTATAATTGAGGTTAAATGTGATTTTATTGAAAATGAGAAGTAGAGCGAGTAGAAAGAGTGATCTTGGTATGAGTTGCGATAAAGAAAGAAGGAAGAAAGCATTGTCTTAGTTACTATTCATCTAAGACAATAGTTACTGTTCAAGTAAGACGAAGCAAAGTAAGACGAAGTGAAAGTGAGACGAACCAAAGTGAGACGATACAAAAGTAAGACGAAGTGAAAGTGAGACGAAGCAAATTGAGACGATAAAAAAGTAAGACGAAGTGAAAGTGAGACGATATAAAAGTAAGACGAAGTGAAAGTGAGATGATATGAAAGTAAGACGAAGTAAAGTAAGACGAAGTGAATGTGAGACGATACAAAAGTCAGGAGATAGAATTGGTCTTCTAGGTCTTCATGAAAGTTGTAGATCTCAAAATCCTCTTTCCAATAGTCCAAACGAGATCAATCCGACGTTGAGGTCATAAACGTGATTGTTTCTTTTGGTCATAACTTCCTCTCTAGACCCCCAAATGACCTGATTCTTGAACCATTGGATTCGTAAGACATTGCTATACATTTCTGACAGAAATCATAGCATCTGTAAAGAAGGGAGAACGATTGAGTGAAAAATGTGGGATGGGTTCAGTGAGTGTGTTCTTAAATATTATAAACAGGTGTTATTCCACTGAATATACTTCAGTATTTTGATAATTTCTGGATCTATAGAGCTTTAAACGAGATGATTTTTGAATTGTGGTAAACTAGAGACATGGAGCTACAAACGATATGAAGAAATTGGAATCTATTCAATCTCTAAGATGTTTAAAATTTTAGATGGAAGTTGCGAATTGTATACTGTTATTATTAGCCCCGGAATTTTTTTTATATTAATAAGCATGATTAAAGGATATTAAAGCATTAATATATTAAATTAAGTTAGCATTAATCAAGTATGATAGCATTAATGAAGTTAGGTGTTAAGAGTTAATGAAATTAAATGAGTTAGTTGGGCTTAAGTTAGTGTTAGAAGAAATTTAATATGTTAGTTGGGCTTTGGGCCTACATGAAATATGAAAAGAAGAGGAAATGAATGGACTTAAGTAGTTAGAGTGTAATGGGCTTGAGTGGCTTAGGATGAGAGTGTAAGAAGGAAGTGAAATAAGATGGACTTGGGCCTTGGGCTTAAGTTAAATGAAGGGAAGTATAAAAGAAGAAGAATAAGTGAGTTAGTAGGAGAAGAAGAGAGGGAAACGAAAATTAGAGTG
>JANZLC010000002.1:31526978-31549730 GCA_026413385.1 Erythroxylum gracilipes
TAGACTTGTCTATTCTGCTGCTGGATGACTGTACCGGATTGATATTATGGTTTCTGATATTGTGTTATGTTATGATTCTAATTATTGCCATGCCATAGAAAATTATTAGTAGAAATGTTCTGGTGGTGCACCTTTATCGTGGGATACTCATCGGGTGACCTTCGGGTTTCCATTGTGTACCCTACGGTGAGGGGGCGCTACATTGGTTGAGTCACCGAAGCAAGGAGGAGCAACCAAGGAGGACGCAGAAACCAGCCTTAGTACAGGGTAAGAGGCAGGATCACCATTAGAGGCTGGGGAGATTACTCTATGGTTGGGCTGAATAAGAGACCGATGGTCAAGAAGAAGAGTAAAAAGAAAAAGCACAAAGGGGTGATATCCCCTTGGTGTTTTTTTTGATATGACGTTTTTAGTATGAAATACGAGGGGGTTGAATGACCCCCTGAAGAAGATGATGGTCAAGCAGGTAGTAATGGACTATCATCCTTACATAGTAGGTCTTTTGGAGACTAAAATCAATGCTTCAGTTGATAGAAAAAATTTAGAATTTTTGGGAAAACAGTGGAGGCTCATTTCTAATCTTGATTATCATTATAATGGGAGGATCCTATGCTGGTTTAATGCGGATAAGGTGGAAGTTCAAGTGATTAAGATGGGGGTACAGTTTATGCTTCTACAGTGTACTGTGCCTGGAAAGGGTAAATTTGTGGTCACTTTAGTATATGCATCTAATTTTGCTTTCCAAAGACCTAAGTTGTGGTCGGAATTGACGAAATTTCTAGCTAAATTGCAAGGTCCATGGTTGTAGCTGGAGATTTTAATTGTTGTCTTAACTCGACAGAAGTTGAGGGTAGTGTGCTTTTTCATGGAGGAGCAGGCGTAGAGCTTCAGCAACTATTTCGTCACACTGAGTTGGTTGATCTCAGAGGCGGGGGTAGATGGTACACGTGGGAGAATAAACAAAAAGAGAACATGTTTATTCAGAAGAAGCTTGATCGTGCTTTGGTAAATTAACAATGGCTTGATTCTTTCCCGTTTGATTCAGCTGTGTTTGGCAAACCAGGGCTTTCGGATTATGTGCCCATTCTCATTCAGCACCCGTATACTGAACCTAAGGCTGGGGCCCCTTTCCATTTCTTTAATGGTTTACTTCGAGTTGAGGGTTTTATGGAAACTATTGCACGAGTTTGGCAGACAGATATTCGGGGTTATAAAGCTTACCAACTGATGCAGAAATTGAAGCTGGCCAAAAGAGTTATCAAGGAGTTTAGCAGGAGCTGAACAAGGAATATTAATATGTTGGGGACCCAATTGGCTGAACTCCAGAAGTAGTGCTACACGGAGCCTCTAAATGAGAGGCTGAGGGTTCTTAAGGCTGATGCTATGCATAAGTATCAGGAGGCTCTAAAGTTAAATGATTCTATTTTAAAGCAAAAAGCTAGGAAAAATTGGCTCAAGGACGGTGATTGCAACTCCAAGTTTATTCATGCGGCCATCTTAGCTCAACGAAATGTCAACACCATCACAAAATTGATAGATGAGGGAGGTACTTCTATTAGTGGGCATGAACCAGTGGTTGTACATGTTCGGGAGTTCTTTATGCAATCGATGGGCAGTACTGTAGATTCGGGGACTGGATTTGGGGTGCGAAATTTACTGGATTTTTCTCCAAGTTCAGAAAGTATGGAGAGGTTAGTTGCCCCTGTTTCGGCTCAATAGGTGAAGGAGGCCTTGTTCCACCTTAATGGATCCAAAGCACTCGATCCGGATGGTTTTTCGACTGGGTTTCACTGGACAGTTGTTAACGAAAGCAGTACTGGAGTTCTTTGCTTCATGGAAATTATTATAGGAGATCAACCACTCCTATATATGTTTGATTCCCAAAAAGGAGCGACCGGAGTGGATTACGGATTATCGTCCGATTTTGTGCTACAGTACAGTGTATAAGGTTATCGCCTCTCTTTTGGGTGAGCATTTAAAGGGAGTTTTGGCTGAAGTAGTTATCAGTGCAGAAGGAACGTTTCTTCCTTCTCGAAGTATTGGCGATAATATTCTGTTATTGCAAGAGTTGTCGGCGGACTATCATTCAGGTAAAAAGGTTAAAAGTTGCGCCTTAAAGATAGTTCTGTATAAAGCTTATGATGCGACTGGGTGGGGCTGCCTGAGGGACTACCTGCAGGGGATTGGTTTGCCAGCACAGTTCTGCCACTGGATTTTGCCATGTGTACAAACTACCTAGTTGAGTGTCCTTATTAATGGGATTCCTATGAAGCCCTTTCGGATTCACAGAGGGATTAGGCAAGGGGATTCTGTGTCTCCTTACTTATTCACTCTAGCGATTGAGGGTTTTTCAAGGTTATTGAATAAAATGGTGCAATGTAATGGGTTATTTCAGTATTATCATCTATGTTGGGAAATGAATTTGACTCATCTTCTATACGCGGATGATATGATTTTATAGTGTAAGGCTAACCAGCATGTGCTAGAAATGATGATAAATTTGCTAGACACTTTTTCCAGATGGTCGGCCATGAAAATGAATCGACAGAAGAGCAGCGTTTATATATCATCCGATGTTCATAATTGAGAGTAGCTTAGCAGATTGGTGGGGTTGCCACTTCAAGGTCTACTGTTTAGGTACTTGGGAGTGCCAATCACTTTCGACAAGCCAAGGTATTCGGAATTCCTCCCTTTGCTGGAAAAATTGAAAAAGTGCATTAATGCATGTCATAATCGATTTCTATCCTTTGCTGCTAGGGTTAACTTAATTGTTTCTGTACTGAATAGTATGCATGTACATTGGGTTGCTCATATAATTCTTCCGAAAAGAGTCATGCGAGAAATGGAGAGGATATTGAAGACCTTCTTATGGATGGGTAAGCATGATAAATGTAAGGGAGCTAAAGTCAAGTGGAGCGAGATTGTGAAACCCAAGAAGCAAGGGGGTTTGGGCATAATTTCGATAACTCAGATGCAAAGAGTTTTGCTTATGAAATGTATTTGGCGATTATTTGTAGACAGAGAAGCGATGTGGGTTAAATGGGTGCAGTGTATCTACTCAATCGGCAAAGTTTCTAGCAACTTCAAATGAGATCTGAACATTCTTGGATTTTTAAAGGTTTGATGCAAGTTAGAGTTTTGGTGTATCCTGTTATTAAGTGTCGAATAGGTGATGGAGAATAAGTGAACTTTTGGTTTGATAATTGGCATGAATTCAACCCGCTTTGGTTGAGACACGACTTGGTTGGTTTTAAAACAGAATTTTCAAGGTGGAATCATTAGCAGGGGTGGTTCGGGAGAGGGAGAGATGGAGTAGGTGCAGATTTGGCCATGCTCTTGAGTCGGTTTTGAATGGGGTGCGGCTTGGCAATGCTCAGGACAAGTGGATTTGGACTGCCAACCATAATGGGACTTTTACATCAAAGTCAGCACATGCAATTGGAAGAGGTACGATGGAAGAGGTTTCATGGGCGGTGCTAGTGTGGCAACAGGTACTTTATCCTAAAGCGGCATTTTTTTTGTGGTTGGCTATTCAAAATCGGTTGAAAACTAAAGATAGATGGTTTGATAATTTTGATCATATTTGTGTTTTGTGTAAATTAGTTAATGAGAGTAGAAATCATCTGTTTTTTGAATGTATTTACACCAAATTAGTGTCGAGTAGAATTATGCAATTGCTGGGTAGAATCCCCTCCTCATTTCAGTGGAGTGAGGTGGTAGCAGAGGTTATATAGGAAACTCGTTCAGCACGGATAGATGGTCTTATTTTCAGGACCTCATTTCAAATGGTGATTTATCACTTATGGAGGTAGAGGAATCGACGTTTATATAAACATGAAGAGCGACACAAGTATGAGCTAGCAGATTGCATTGTCAACTTGATAAGGGAGATACTCATGGCATATGAGATGTATGAAGAAGTAAGTACAACAATGAGAGGACACTGGAACCTTTAGAGGTTGTGAGCTTGCCGACTGAGATGTTATAAATGGATGTAATTTTTAGTTTCCTATTGTAGGATTGTAAATTGTAGCTTTTGGTTTTTGGTGATATAATTTTCTTAAAATTAAAAAAAAAGATCGCCTAATCATTAGGATTTATATGAAAATCAATTTATTATTGAAAGAAATTAATATTTAGTCCTAATACATTACAATTTGATTTTTATAAAAATAAAATTTATTCAAAAATATATTTATAAAAATTTAAGAATCCAATTTTAAATTTGAAGACTAATGGACAAATAAAAATTGAGAATCAAAGGATGAACTCTCCCATTTGTTTGTCTCTTAGCAAAATACAGAACCACGTGTTAATCACTGCTTTGATCAATATCATTTTTATAATAAAGAATAATTCAACGTTTTGATAATGCCAACGTAACTTGCAGGATGTCGGTTGGCCTATCCAATAATTTTGATGGTGTTTTAATATCTCACCTTATATATTTTTATAATTTTATATTAAATTTCAATTAGTAACTTTATGTGAATAGTTGAATACCCGAGGCCATTGCCCATCTCTCTATTCCTGAGTAAACAGTTTAGACAAGAAACTACGTACGGACAGACAGCAATCCCATGTTTCACAAAATTTCCTTGATTTCACCAAAGCCTAGATATTGGATGAAAAACCCTGTACATGAAGCACAAACCCTAGATTTATGCTATTAAAAAAAATCAGAAACAATCGAAATGTCCCTCCTAATTGTGACTCAATTTTGTTCTGTACGAGTACGACTACTGTGATCCTTTGCGCTCGTAGATGCAAATTTTTGTGATATGTTTTTCTTGGTAAGTACAATTTGGTAGTACTGAGAATTCTGATGTCGGTGGGATTTTGAAGCGCCCCAAGAGTTTCGGGGCTGATTTGGTGAACTGGGTCTTAACAAATTTGCTTTCTTAGCCATCCGTTTTGGTGAATATCGAGACTGATTGTTTGGTTAAGATTTGATTTTTGGCAGATTTGGTGGACTGGTCTGGATTGCTCTTCTTTCCCTTTTTGCATATCATTCAGAAGTGAATACAATAAGATAATTCGCAATTATATCCAGGGAACTTGTGCTGTTTCTGATGAGATGAGATGAGTGAAGTATTGTCTTGTGACGGGTTTAAGGAGAGACAATGACTGGTGGATCATTGGGGATCCGGTCTGCTAGTTATGGGTCACTGGACAAGGCGCTACAGCAACAACTACAACAACAAAACGCTGGTGGTGTTCTCTTGCCAATACAAACAACCCGCACTAAGCCTGCCAAGATGTTGAAAGAGAAAGAAAGGGTATTCCATTGGATCTGCAAGTTTGCTGGCCGTAAAAAGGTCGGGATGTTATTCCTCTGTGTTGCCTCTGCGTTTGTTTTCGCCTGGGTCTTGTACGTTGGAAAAGGTTCGGTTCTTAATCTATCTGTTTTTAATTAGTTATTATAGACACGCTAGATTGTGACGGACGGAGTTTGAGTGTTCATGTGGCGTGTTTCTCAGTTTATGAGAATGCTTAAATTCGTTGTTAGCATTGATGTGACAGATGTTTAATTGGTGTAGGTTATACTTGGATTTCTTGTGCCATATGTCCTGTAATTTTTTAATGCAGTCCACTGTCTAAATTGGGGAATTGCTATGCAGGGGGAGTGCCTTTTTTATTTTTTCCCGCTAGTGCTCTTAATCTTGATGAGTGGGTAGTTGTTTAGCAATTGCTTTGTAGGATGTCTATGGATGAAAATATTAGATCAGAGAATATATTAAATTTAACTACCTTTTCGGCCTTTTGCTTATGCAATCCCACGAATATTACCACTTGGTACCTGAAGAAGCTACCTTTTAAAATTTTGTTTCCGTGCATACCATTAAATATGGAAGTAATGTGGATTTTGGTTGTTTTCTAGGTGAAGATACATCAGATGCTGGCAGTGTCCCAAATATTCGTCTCAATGGAACAATGGCGTTCAGCATGGTAGACAACAAGACTTCAACCTTTAGGGGTTCTACTGGAGGTCTGACTTCCCATCCTCCTTCATCATACTTTATGGGGTACACTCTTCCCCCACAGCATCCTTGTAATAGTTTCACATTGCCTCCTCCTCCTGCTGATAAAAAGAGAACTGGACCACGGCGTAAGTTCTGCCTCTCTCTTCACATGTTTGCTCCTCCTTTTCACCGCTTAATAGTCTAGAAGTTCCTGAATATGTTATTATCTTGTATATCTTCAAGATGGCTCAATTTGTTATGTTGCTAAGATGTTTGGTTAACTATTGATCTGTCCATTAGCATTACTGAAATTTGTTGGTGCAAATGCTACAGCATGTCCTGTTTGTTATCTCCCTGTGGAAGAAGCCATTTCCTTAATGCCAAAGGCTCCATCATTTTCTCCAGTAGTTAAGAGTCTGACATACATCCATGAAGATCCGATAAAGAGAGAGGGAGAATTTGGAGGTTCAGAATTTGGTGGATATCCTACTCTGAAACAGAGATGTGACTCCTATGATATTAGAGAAATGATGAGTGTGCATTGCGGGTGGGATCTCTCTCTCTCTCCAGCTCAAATTCTGCTGGCAATATTAATGATACTGAAGGATGTTTGTGAATTGACCTTATTTACTGTTGTTCACCAGATTTGTTAGAGGGGAAAAACCTGGTCGCAATACAGGCTTTGATATGGAGGAATCTGACTTGGCTGCAATGGAGGAGTGCCACGGTGTTGTAGTTGTCTCAGCGATATTTGGTATTGCTCCATGTCATGAATTTTGCCGATAATTTCTTTTTCATTCAGCTACTAGTTGCTTATTAACTGAGCTATGCCTTATCAGGAGCTTTTGATGACATACAACAGCCAAGCAATATCAGTGAATACTCCAGGAAGACTGTTTGCTTCTTTATGTTCGTGGATGAACGAACAGAAGAATATTTAAAGAATAATAGTGGTCTGGATGAAAGAAGAAAGATTGGTATTTGGAGAGTTGTTGTTGTCCATAATCTTCCTTATACAGATGGAAGACGCAATGGAAAGGTAATACTGTGAGCATCTTTTATTCATATTGGAGAGCAGTTTGGCTTCTGAAGGTCCCTCTTTTCATTTCTAATGCATTAGCTTTAAGTTTTTGCTTCCCATTAGGTTCACTGGTGTTCTTTGCATGTATGGATGGGACAGGATAGATGTGCTTGTTCTCTTTATGACATGTAGTGCCAGTAAGTTACATGCCATATTAACTGATATTCTCACCAAGCTAAATGGTGTTGGGGGTAGGAACACTGGACAGGTCTATAGCTGCAAACTTATATGTCAATATGCAATTTCATATTAGGATGTTCTGTTGAAATATTGGACACTAAAATGTTAGATAGACCATGTTATGCAGCTTTGTTTTGGGAATTAATATAATTACGTTAAAATTTTGTGATCAGCTTTGTTTTGGGAATTAATATAATTACGTTAAAATTTTGTGATTTGATTACAGCTCCAACACCATATTTAGTAACATAAAGCATCTATTTTATATGGATTTGACCAAGTTTATGCTAATAACAGGTTCCAAAGCTCTTAGCACACAGGTTGTTTCCACATGCTCGCTTTTCTTTATGGATTGATGGGAAACTTGAACTTGTTGTTGATCCACATCAAATTCTTGAAAGGTACCTTTAATTACTATTTGTACTTAATCAATGATTCGAAGTGGGGAAGACCAACATAAGGCATTAACCTTTGTATGATTGCTAACATTTAATTGGGTTCCTATCGACTTTCATGAGTTTTTTGTATCAACCAAGTTTGATAGCCTAGAATGAACAACTTTTTCAAGTTCAAAATGAAACTTAAGAACTTGTTGGAAATATACCAATTCTGCTTTATTCATTAAAGGAAAAACTTACTTTTGAGTAGAGAACATAACATAAAGTGCAACCTTTTCAAGGATAGGGAAATTGCTTGCAAGTATAGCAAGTAAACTCTAGAAACTAGTCATCAAAACTTCGTGACTTTATAGAGATTAAATACTCCTTTGAGTTGCAGTATTATAGTTATCATCAATGTTTGTCCTTTGTGACCTTTATTGATTTTCAAAGAACAGGAGAAGTTTTCGTATTGCATACCACTTGATTATTTTATGGTGCCCCCACCTTAAGTTGACCACGAAACTTTTCATTGTTCTTTTTCTGCTTTGAGAGTAATCTGGATGTGTTTCACTGGGAACAAGGATATTGCATATGGTATATAAGTTTGATTTTAAGCTCTTTTGGTTTGAGAAAGCACATAATGTTCTTCCAAGAGCCTCTAAGGCCAGAACCTGTGACTACCTATTCTTGGGCACTTCACATTTCGCCAAATAATAATTATTGCTTGGCCTGCATTTTGTTCAAATCTGGATTCTATTAAAAAATGACACTGATATTGTTTGCTGTTGGGCTTGTGCAACTCTTGTTCCCAAATAAGATTGTCGTGGGATGTGATTGGCTTTAGGTTTGTTATAAGTTATTTAATATGCAGGAATAAAGCTGGAGAAAATTACTTATTTTTGCACTACCTTTCAGGCACTTGTGGAGGAAAAATGCCACTTTTGCTATTTCCAGACATTATAGACGTTTTGATGTGTTTGTTGAAGCTGAGGCAAATAAAGCTGCTGGGAAATATGACAATTCTTCCATTGACTTTCAAATTGAGTTTTATAAAAGGGAGGGTTTGACCCCTTTTTCTGCATCTAAATTTCCCATTACAAGTGGTAGGATTGAGATTGTTTGTTTCTATTCTGTATGTTTTTCCATTCTGTTATGAGTACATTTGATTTCAATTGCTTTATGACTGCCGTCTCTGCAGATGTTCCTGAGGGATGTGTCATAATAAGGGAGCATGTTCCTATTAGCAACCTCTTTACTTGTCTTTGGTTCAATGAAGTTGACCGCTTCACTTCAAGGGACCAAATCAGCTTTTCCACTGTGAGGGACAAGATTCAAGCAAAAACAAATTGGACAGTGAACATGTTCTTGGACTGTGAAAGGCGGAACTTTGTAGTTCAGGTAATGATTTTACTTATTGCTGGTTATCTTTCCCAGGTGATATTATGTGAACTCATGTTAGATTCTAAGTTACACCGTTACCCAAGGTTTTTCTTTGGGTGGAATTTAATCTTACATTTGAGCTTGCAAGTGAGGGTTTCATTTTGTTGTTCATGCCTTCGGTCACTTGCCAATGTGCATTACAGATATCTAAGGGTAGTTTTTGCTTCATTTATATAATATATCGAAGTGCATCACTACCATTGCTTCTTGAAGTTGTTCACGTTGTCTTTTGCTGTTCAATCCGTTACGGAAGTTCATCTTTATGTTGTAATGTCCTTGACTATTATTCCTTTCTCGGTTCCTTCTAAAGTAGCTTAATATTTGTCTTTGTTGTATGTGTTCTTAATTGCTTCTGGGTAAAAACATGTTCAAACTAGTAATTTGCGTAAGAGTCTTCTAATCTTCTTAAGGAAAGATGAAGGAGTTGATGGGGAAATTTAATGATGGAATTATGTCTGAAAGAGGTATCCAACACAATCTTACAGTGTTCACGCAGTGATATCTGATAGGCACTGCTAACTTTTTGTTGCTGTCTGCAGAAATACCATAGAGATGTCTTAGAGCACAAGGCTCACCCTCCTCCTGTATATCCTCCACCACCACCTATTTTCGTCAATGAATCAGCCGACAAAATGGCACTTGACGTTCCAACTGAAAGGTTGAGAGGCATTCCGGTTCGAAGGGGATCAACAAGGCGCATGAGAAGGTCTTACAGGCGTCATCGGAAAGTTGTCGTCAGTGGCACGGATGTGGAATCAAGTTAGGAATTTTGTTAACGAAAATATCATTCTTTTGTTTTTTGGTCGTTTCAAATTCATTCAAGGCGGGGATGGAATATTTGTCAAGATGAGTGTTGTAGTCCTATTACTGCAGGAAAAATAGTCTCATTCTTTGTACTTCTTCAATTTTTTGTTGTTGTACAGAGTATAATATTCAATGATTATAACATGGGCCAGGCATTTCCACGTGGAATAATAAATTTAAAGAAATGTCTAAAACTGTGACACAATATTGCGAATACCGCATCGAGCTTAGTATCGGGTTAAATTTTATATCAGTATTGGTTAATACTGGATATCATTTTGGTCAAAATTTTAAATTTATAAAATAGTTTTAAATTTTTTTAAAATTGTAAATAATCCTTTAATATTATGCCGTATAATTTAAACCAGTCTTATCTTTAAAAATTATAATAATAGAAATTTAAAATAATAATAATTTATGAATATTATTTTAACATATTTTACATATAAATAATAATCACAATTAATATGAAAAAGATTATTTTAACATCATAGAAATATAAAATTATTTAAAATATTACAATTTTATCGTATAATAAATGATAATTATATCAAAATATTAAATAAAAAGAATAATTATTATTAATAATAAAATATAATTTTTATCTTAATATTTAATTTTCAATAATAAAAAATATATTGTATCTTAATATGTAATTTTTATTAATAATAAAATATTTTTATATTTATATTAACAATTTTAAAAAAATACAAAAATTTGAGGTCTTTTAATTTTCATTTTAAGATATTTTTAATTATTCTTTGTAGAAAAAAATGACTATTATTATTTTATATGAATCTAAATATTATATTATTAATAATAAAAGAGATGAGAGAGAGTGAGAATGTGAGCTTAAGAGAAAAAATAACGAAAAGAAGAAGGCAGCACAGTCGGGTTGGGAGAAGTTCTTAAAAAGTTTTTATTTTTTGTAAAAATATCTTGATTTTTTAAAAAAAATTTTGTACTAACCGATATATAGCCTATATTTTACATACAAGCAAAATCAACAGATACTAAATAATATTTAAATCTAGTATCGAAATATCCCATTTTATATAGGGTGAGTATTATTCGGATCGGTCTGATTATCTGGCCCGGCTCGAATTAATTCGGGTAATAAAATGTTAAATTTCAGATAATTCGGGCTTGTCCGAGTATTACCCGAATTATTTTCAAGCCGGGCCGAGTAATTCAAAAAAATTCGGACCTGCCCGATTACCCGAATTAGGTTCCATTTTCAGGTTATCTGATTAATTTTTGAAAGAGAACCAAAGAAAAATTTTGGGTTACCCGAAATTTTTATCTGAAATTTTCAGGCCGGGGTAAGTTAGGGTTCGGGCCAAATAAGAGGGAAAAAATTTTAAGCCGGGTAAGTTTGAGCCGAGATAAGTTCAAGTTCAGACCGAATAAAATGAAAAAATTTCAGGTAATTCAAGCTGAACCCGCAAAGTGAAAATTTAGGCCCGTATTATCCTAATGCTGACCCCATTTTTGCATTGTTTTCTGGATGGTAGGGTATGAAATTCATTACAATGCCATTAACCTACTTGTGCTTGAAAGTGACATATACTTTTTGGCAGGATCACTTATTCCTATCACTCATCACTCTGTGCCTATTTTATTGTATAAGTACGTATATATTGAATAAATAAGAATTACAAAAATTAAATAAATAGATATTCACGAAACATAATCCGCACAAAATGTGGGGTATAGGTGATTTGAATCTCTTTTGGCATATAGGAAAAGGTCATTTCGTACGTTAAGAAAGGACGTTACCCATAGTTTAGTTTCTTTTATGAAGCAATCACCGACGAGACATCGTCCTTATCTTTAACTTGGAATCGCTTATAATATAATAACATATAAAAATATATGATTTCCTCAAATAGATTATAAGAAGCTTTTTTATTAACTTCAAGCAGAATTCATAATAATCCATCCGCGACAAAATTAAAGTGGCTAATCCTTCGGATGTCCCACAACCCAAACAACACTCCAATCTACTTTCTTTGAAATCGCAGTACGTTCTTCCCAAGTCAAACCAAACTACTCATAATGAAAGATGTATATATAATAATATTAATAAGGGATGTTTCGGTTTTGGTTGGGGATATTAACGCCATGCCTACAAGTACAAATATTCAAATTTTACAGCCGTTCGATTAGATCAAAACACATATGTCGTCCTCTTCGTCGTCAGCTGCTTTCTCGCTGATCTGCAGCCTCCACTCCCTCATCGCCATAACCAGCGGGGCTTTGATGATGTTCAACGTCAACGGAATCTACACCTTGACGCACGGCCCGCACGTGGCAGCCAAACTCATGGGGTCCACACCCCACGATCAGTTGCTCATCCGGACCTCGGATTCCTTCTCAGGGTTGCTTCTATTACTGATCGGCTTCTTACTGTTGATGGTGGCGTTCGTTAAGGATCTGGACTTCAAATCCTTTTTCGCCAAAGGCTGTACGGTGCTGCACGTGTTCGTGGCTCTATGGAGAGTTTACTTTGAGAGGAAAGTTGAAGTGATGGCTTGGGATTGGCTCAGGCAGACTGTTGGAGACATCTTATTGGCTCTCTCCTGGGTTTTCTTTCTTGTATATTCTTGGAGGGAGAAGTACGATTAGTTCGTTTTTCTGTCTTTTTAACTCTTCATCAATCCTTTAAAGTTCTTCTGAATGCAAAAGTATCCACGTATGTGTAGGGATGAGTTTGGCCTATCAGTGTATGAATGAATTTGGGTTGAGAGGCGGAGCATGTTATGGATTACATTTCATATTTAATGTAAAAATTATATTGTCCTATTTTAATATTTTTTTATTGTTTCCAAATTAGTTTTTACAAAGATTTTTTTTAGTAAGGAAAAGAGATTATAAAAATTTTATAACAGTACGATCCATATCCATTGTTATAATTTCTTAAGCTACATATTGTAACTAAGAAATCTAAAAACTAAGTCTAATGTTTAAAAACCATTTGAAATTTGTATAATAAAATATAGGAAAACATCTAGATTATTGAGCATGTTCAAAATGACTTAGTCGGGGAGGTATGAAGTAGGTACAATATTGTATAATTAGTATGTGTTTTTTATGTTATTAGTTAAGACTTCATTATTAAAAAGTATGGGTTGATCCTATGGAGACTAGAATTGTTAGTACTAATTATCTTTATATTATCTAGTCTAACATATTATGGTGATGATTAATCAAATTTAAACTTAAAACAATACACTAAAATAAATTAATATGATCGATTTAGCTAGAATGAAGATTAGAGTAAGAGAAGATATTGGTATTTGTAATTTGAATTCCCTTAGGGCTTCTCATACAATTAGGATTTCACCTATCAATTTAATATATATTTTATTACATCGTGGAAATTCCTCAATTATACTATTTTTCTTTAGATTGTTAATAACTAACCCTAGGTTAATTAATTGAAATTTCTTTCTAATTAAAACATTTAAAATTGCATTAATCAATTTGTGGATTTTATTATTAGGTTTGACACCGCTCTAAAAGATTTATGTCAAACTATCTCTAAGTTTTGCATGCTAACTCCTTTTAGTTATACTAGATCTATTTATACAAAGTATTTCTCAATCTTAATTGTATGAAATCACGCACTAACTAATATACTGGCAATAAGAATTTATGAATATATAAAAAATAATTGAATCTCAATGAAACTAAAAAAAAATTAAAATAAAATTACTATAAGGTCCACCCTGAGGTTCATCTAATCCAAATACAAATAAGAGTTTTGTTCCTAATCATGGAAGAAATAAAATCAAACTAGAAAGAAAATAGAAAACTAAAAGGAACATGATGAAATTTCTTTTAAACTTTATGAAATCCATTTTAGATTGATGAAAATTCACTCTAAATACGTCTCTTTTCTTTTTCTTTGTTATTTATATCATTGTAATTTGTCAAAATGTGTTTCCAAAGCCTCCTTACAACTTTTCCTCTTAATTTTGCTATTTATAGTCTGAAAATTAGGTTTTTGGGTGTGATATAGGCATCAACACGGGGGCCTGTGTTGGTGGCCATGCACTTTAAAAATTACAAAACCCTCAAATTTAAAACAAACACTTCCTTAAAATGTAAACAAGGGCAATAATACATACATGTTGGTATTTAACACAAGGGTATGAATGGCCGTGTAACCCTTTAAAACTTTTAGACCACTTATCTTATATAAAATATGGCTATGTTAAAGTACATGGGCATTAATGTGGTCATGTTAGTGCCTATATGCTTTTCCAATATCTTCATAACTTAGTCAAGATAACTCTAAATCATTTTCATGGGCATTAGCTTGATCGTGTTAGTGCCTATGTACTTTTCCAATATCTTCATAACTTAGTCAAGATAGCTCCAAATCACTTTAAACTTGTCCCAATTTGTTCCTTTTGCTCTAAATAAGTTAATTATAACCTAAAAACACATTATGAACAAATTAAGTACCAAAAACAATAAAATACTTAGATAAACAAGTGAAATGTACTAAATATAAATATAAAATATCAATAATTAAGCACTTATCAAACTCCCCCACATCTAAGAATTTGTTTGTTCTCAAGCAAATCAATTTCATTGCTCTCAACTTAATACGAAACAACTTTAAGAAAGCATTAAATACCTTAAAGATTTCGATCAAGATTCTCCATTATTCATTCAATTGCATAGTTTATTAAATTTTTAAGCTCTTATTTACTTGCATCAAATTATAAATCAATCTAATTCACTCCACAATTCTTCAAATTCTAACTCAATTTACACCATTTCACTTAATAATAAAATGAATATACGTGAAAAAATCTAAATCCTTTAAACATTTTCTTACCTTTTATTAAAAAAACTACTAAATTTAAACAACATAACAGCATTTTAAAGTTTGTTTAAAAAGTCACATAGCCTTTTAACATAAGAGTAAACACTTTATCATTAATACACCCTATTACTTAATTAGGTCACTATCTCAATTGCTTATTAGCATCACTCTTTTAACTTCAAAATGGGTGTGTTCCTTTTTCTCCAAATAATTATAACCTAAAAAACACAATATGAATGAATTCATTGCCAAAAAAAATAAAAACTCAAATAAATAAGCAAAATGCACTAAATATAAACTTAAAAATATGAACATTTAAACACTTATCACTTGTGGCTTGATCTAGTATGGATTTAGTACATCTGCTTTGACTTCATGGATGTTATGTCTGATTACTGTATTTGTTTTGGTGTAATTAAAATCTATGTTTTTGTTGTCAGGGTCCACAAAATAAGGAAAACTATAATTAAAGCTCCATCTCGTGCATAAAAATGAAAGAGAAAGATCATAAGGGAAAAAAGGAATATAATAAGGAAGCATTTTTTAAAGATTAATATGATGATGAAGATTTGAAGTTACTTTGATTTGAAATCAAAATGTAGATTAGGGATCTGTGGGAAGTAAGATCCCTCTGTACTTAAGATGACTATTGCTAATTCTTTAATAGCCTCCTTATTTAGTTCTTCCTGTTCATCTTCCTCTCGCTCCTCTTTCTTCTCTTTTTGAGCAACAACTTCCATCTTTTCTTCAACCTCTAGCTCCTTTCCACTCATTATAGCTATCTTATTCATTTAGGTCCTGTTTGATAATCAACTGATTGCATTAGTTGTTAGCTGATTCTATTAGCTATTAGCTAATAGCTGATTCTATCAGCTAATTTGGCCAGTAGATTGCATTAGTTATTTGTCATTTGATGTTTGGTAAAATTAGCTATTTAATATTATATGTTTATTTGTAAAATGACTTATAAGGACATGACTTAAAAAATTTTTATAAGGGTATGAATATTATATATCTTAGTATTTCGTTGAATATTCTTATAGTAATTTAGATTTTAGATATTTAATTCTACAAAAATTAAGTTTATAACTCTAATAAAAAAACATATAACATATAATAATAATAATAATAATAACAAAATATAATAATAATAACAACAAAATCTAAATCCCATCTCTAGTTTATACCTTGTGTTGTATGCAAACTTACTCAATGAATAAGATCTTGCTTGTCAATTTAAGCTACCATATAGACGTTTTGATGAATTTATAAATAACAGTTATAGTTAATCTCATACATTTCAGATAGGTTGAAATGAATTTGAGGACACAATTGTCTTTCAGTAAAAATTTTATTAACTGATAGGTTGAAAAGTTACTCTCAAGTAACTTTTCAAGAAATGGATGGTTGGGTTAAATCAATCAACCCAATCAACTTCTAGCCAAACCAAACACCCTCTTAATATTAGAGAAAAAAAGGATTTGATTTTTTAAATACTAATTAATATAAATTATCACTTATTTTTAAGTGTTAATTTATTAAAATATATAATTTATATATTATTACATTAATTGCATAAAAAGATCAATATACAAATTTCTTAAGAAGCTGGTCCAATTTTGTTTTCTAGTAAGTTACACGAACACCTTGGTATCTAAGAATCTCTCCGATTAGCTCTCCTTTGCCTGACCCAACGTACCTTCCACAAATCTCACCATCTCTGATGAACAAGAACGTAGGCACTTCAATCACGTTCATGTCCTTCAAGAACTTCATGCAGCTCTCATTCTCATCACCGTTCATCCTGGCGAACACGACCGTATCAGCCATCTGTCTAGACAGTTTAAGCACCGTTGGATACACCTTCACGCAGGGGCCGCAGTGTTTCAACCCCACGTCAAGAACGATCAGCTTGTGATCAGCCTTGTGTTCTCCAATCAGCTTCTCTACGTCTTCTCTAGAATGGACCTGCACAACAGCTGAGTGATTGTCTCCGTAGTACAACACGTCTCCGACGAGGCGGTCCGGACCAATCCCTTCCTCTTCGTGGATCTTTTCCAAGTTCTTGTAGAAACTGAAATGTGGGACTTTCTCTATTCTCTCCCTCTCGCAGAGCTTTTTGGTCTTCTCCGATTCGTCACCCATTACAAGGAGAAAATCGACGTCGTTGCATGTTCTGCTCAGGTCTACCATGAAAGGGTAGATTTTGCTGCTATGGGAACTCCGACTAGTTGCGAATTCTACCACCACAAGCTTGTTTTTCGCAAGTCTAAGAGCTTCGTCGAATTGTTCTATACTATGAATCTTCTGTACTCTTTCGTCACTCTCTGTTTTCTTAGTCCCTGGAGTAGCTGTAGCTTTTGTGGTGAACTTTACTCTGTTCGTCTCAGGTTTTGTTGCTTTAGACTTGTTCTTACTAAGAACTGGAACCAAAGAAGAACTATGGAAGAAGCAAAAGGTAGTGACTTTGGGGCGCTCGTTTGGCAGTGAAGAGGGAGGTTTAGACAGGAAGGTGGTGATTGTGGCAGCCATGGAAGGAGTTATTGTGAAAGTTAGAGAGATGGGGTCGTCGAAAAAATGCTGCGAAGGAGAGAGGGTTTATCTCAGTGAGCTTTAATGATGTCCACTCAATCACTTGTGCTCTGCGATCGACTCGTCTTGTCCACAAACTTGGATGTCCCATGTTGATTCTTTCTTAGGAAATATCACTTGTTAAGAAAAATACAACCAAAAGCTAAAAATTTTAAAAAACTTTTTAAATTTTATTTTGTTTAAAAGATAATATTATAATTTTAAATTGAATTATTGTAAAATATTATACAGTATTAAAATATTAAAAATTCATTAAATTTCTGTTAATTTTACTGTTAATTCGTTTAATAAAATAATTTGTAAAATATTATACAGACCAGATTTTTTTTTTTATTGTTACAGGTAAAATTACGTATTATCAAATATTTTCAGACCTCCCGTCTCAACAAAATTTTAATTTAGTGTTGATAATGATACTCGGGCTACTCTTAGCCAGAGGTCCATTGAAAACACCAGAGGAACATCAGATCTCGTGCTTATAAACAGATATAATTGGATATCATAGATAAACAAAGCAAGACTGTAGTGTAAATGTCAGGTATATTGATCGACACACAAACCCTTTCTTTCAATGAGCATCAATTCTCAAGACTTATCTTTTAGGAGTTTCCAATTTTTGACCGGAAAGAACACCGAAAGCTTCTACCTTTTCATCCTTTCACTCAAAAGGTTGATCCCTAATTTAAAGGGCCCTCAGTCGCAGACTCGACCACTGCTAGAGGATTGAATCATGGTTTAATCCCAGTCAGCTCTTCAGGAGAGCGGCCCAGTACTCAGTGCGCACAAGGAGCCACCACATTGGATGAACTCCCACACTGCTGCTGCCGAGATTCGAACCTGAGTCCTTGACCTCAGTCATCCTTTCCATCCCTGTATCGATAGAAAGGAGAGGCAAAGCTTATAATTCTTTTTTTTTTCATATTATCAAAGAGTTGAACAAGAAAAATAAATTACAAATACCTGATCCAATTGATCTTATTTTGAATTCTCAAAAAGCTTACACTCCTCAAACAGAGTTAATAGCAACTCTTGCTGTAATACCTATTAGGCTATTACTCGTATATCTGGTGAATATTCTAACAACTCCGAACAGTCCTCTTAACCATTTGAACTATCTGAAAGATCTTCTTCTATTTTATATATAAAAGTCAATCATATTATAATTTTTATTAAAATAATTTTATTGATACTTAACATTTTTTTATTTTTCTAGTATAAAAAATTATTTAGTTGGTTTATAATAACACGTCTAACACTTGTCATTAATTAATTTTTATTAAGTTAGATTTAAAATTAATCAATTAAATTTATTTTAATTAATTAATTAAAATTTACTTAAATTATTAAATATTAAATATGCACGTTTATCCAAGGTAGCATTATTGGTTCAGGGGGTAATAAATACGGAATGTCGTGGGTCGACCCAAAAACATCGGACCCTTGAGATACGCCGGTTCACCTACCACTCTGCAATTATTTAAATCCGGTTACGTCAATGTAACTAATTAATGTCCACCCTCTTCTGTTACCAAACATTATCTAATTTGGAAATCAAAGTATAGACCCCCTTCACCATTTTTGGTGGTAGTAACCAAATCTATATTTTTTTAAGCTAAAGTTTCTAAATTCAAAATCTTAATATGCAATCACGTGATATGAAAAAATTAGAACAAAAGATATAGAGCTTTTTTTTATATATTTTAAGAAATTTTAGACAAATATGAATATACATAATATTAAACCGACAAAACAAAAGATTTAAGGTTTAAAAAGTTCAACCCATATTAGAACTTCATAAAATTGGATAAAGATTAAATAAATTTTACAATTTAATAAAAAAGAAATTATTAAATGAAAATAAATCGATTTATTTTGATTTACAAAAACTTATTAATTTACAAATTTAACTAAATAATGAATGAATTGATCAATTTAATTTTTATATTTGAACTAAAATAATATTTAAATTAATAATTTTTAATAATTATAATAAGTTATTAATTTAAATTAAATTTAATTCGAATTAAATATCTAAATTGAACCTACATGTCTTTTAGTTTTAGGACAATATATGTTTTTTCCAATAAGCAAATCATGCTCCAAAACTCAAAATCAAGAGACAAATTAATTAAGTGGCGCGAGCTTAATTAAAAGGGCACTAAAGAGCTTATTGAAAGGAGTTTGAGCTTATAGGTTTCATGTAAGTTGTTTTGGATCAACACGTTTTAGTCTCCAAACCCTAAAAGACCTAAATGGATTAGAAGGGTTTTAGAGGGGCTTACTGACCATAAACATCAGATATTTAGAGCTGACCATTCAAAGTATATTTTTGTGGACAGGCAGACTCGACGATTGCACAAGTTTGATTATGTAAGCTGAGAAGAAGAACCAAACCAATCTCTTCTCGACACTGTTAAAAGACGACAAGAAGCTGAACCAATCCAACCCACCATGCACATGCCAACACAGTTAAAGTCAAAATCCATTACTTGCCCACTTCACTTTATAGTATTAGCTGCCATTTCTGGAAATCTCAAGCTCTGAGAAATCTTACAGTCGGTTCTTATAGTCCCATAAGTTCATCAGAAGAAGATAAAGCTGGAAATATAATATAAGAGAATCCAGACAAGACAACCATCTTCTTGCTCTGTTGATTCTTAAAGAGTAACATCACCAAGTTGAAAACAAGATCCAGCCACGAAATTTAATTAAACCCCAAATTTAAAAAAGTACAAAAAGAGACCAACCTAAATCTAAGAACATAAGATTTGGATCAGAGAACAATGGATGTAGGGTGTTAACTCAAGAACAAGTACAATGAGCTAAGAATTTGAATAAGGGTTCTCAGGCTTTTTGCAGAGAATCATATGCATAGGGGTGAAAATCCCAGTCTCACCACCTCTCGTCAGCTGATCAGCGGTTTCGAAGAGCATCTCATGAACATCTACTGTCCCTTTTGGAGCAATCCTCAAGAAGGCCAATACAGTCACCAGTATGTGATTCCTCCAATATGCGACCCGACCCATTTTGAGCCGGGTCCACCACGGTTGCGCCGGCGGCTTTGCTAAGTCCTTCTCTAGAACAACCTTGAACCCGACTTTCCTCGCCGTCGTCTCAATGTCGGCGTAGCTTCTCAGACCTGGAAGAGCATCACCTCTCTCGATGCCTTGAATGATGTCCAAGTGTTGCGGGTCGTTAGGTTTGTACTTGTCAGTTGTTACCCATTCGTAGGATACGTACATAGCTCCAGGCTTCAAGACGCGAAAGATCTCTGCGTATACTTGTTCGAGCTTCGGCGCGTGGCATGTGGCCTCGATTGAGTACGCGCCGTCGAAGCTGTTGTCGGAAAACGGCATCTCCAGGAAGTTCCCACAGACAACCTCGCACAGCGTGTCCAAACCTGCCTTTTTGTTGTGTAACCGCGCGCGGTTCACCTGGTACTCGTTAATCGTGATTCCAACAACATTGGCGCGTGAGTGTTTGGCAATGGCGCGCATCGGCCCACCCACCCCACACCCGACGTCCAGGATTCGATCTCCAGGCTTGGCGTTGATGAGATCCACGGCCATCTCCTCGTGGAGGCGCGTGGCGTCCCGGTGTGACTTTCCAGGGACGGAGGGCGAGAAGTGGAAGGACTGTCCCCAACCCCACTCGTAGATATCGGTGACCAAGTTGTAGAACGTGTCGACGAAGTCTGGAACTTTCTCGGTGGTTTCAATCTCCTTTGGGCGGCGGAAGAAGGACGAGTACTGCTTGTACTTGTCACGGACTTTATCGGAGGAGATTGCGCCGCCGGAGAGGTCGACGGCGCGTTTGCCCTTTTGCTCGGCTGGACCCAGAATATAGACGAACCAATAGAGACCGCCGGCCAACAGAGCTCCAGTACAGATGAGAGCAAGAGAATCCATTTTTTTGCGAGGAAGGAAGAAGAAAGCACAAAGTGTATGGCGTTGTTCTCTTTTTATTTGGTTGATTAACGTTAGCCACAAATCATAAATTAGTGTTAATTAAGGTTATTAGTAATTAATTAACCTTGTTAATTATCTGTAATATGGAATTTTAATTCCGATATAGTTTTACTTTTTTGGTAATTTTTTCATTAAAATGTTAAAGTATTGAAAATTTAATAGTTTTTGATATTTTTAAATTACTTAAATATTTTGTGAATATTAGAGGTAACAATTTAACCTTACCTGAAATCAATAAATTAAGGTCGGGTTAACGAAACCTCAAATTTATTTGTAGGCTTTAAATAGGTCTCGAATAAGGCTCAACTTTAGGCTCAAGTTAGCCATGCTAGGAAAAATTACTATCATTTTGTTCCTTTAGTTAAAAATAATTAGCTAAGTGGCTTAAGCTCGAGCTTTGCACAAATCTACCCAAATCCGATCCAATCTATTATCATCCTTATTTAAGAAATTTATTTAAAAGATTTGCGATATAACTAAAAAGATATTTCACGTGGATTATTGGGTATGCCGATTTGTTATAACCCATTTGATATCTTCATATCAAAAAATGCAAATTTGATATAGCTTATTTGATATTTTCGTATTGAAAAATAACAAATTTAACTTCTTATTTATTACAAAAAAAAAAGTTATTTTTTGTGAATCAAACTTGTAATCTTGTATTCACAAAGATGCTAATTACTCTCAAACTTATCCTTAACAAATTTTCTATCACGACTCTTTAAATATTAAATCACTTTTGGGTGTTTAAAATTTAAATTTTATTTGTGTTAACCATAATTAAAATGTCAATTCTAACTTGTAACATCTTTCTCTTTCGGTATAATTATCTGCTTAACTACATCTCCAGCCGTCCTCTCCACACGCAAGATCTCTCACTATTATACTTAATGGCTGTGATAGGCTATATTTGAAGGGTTTGCATTACTCATAAATACTCACCTTAATTCAACACAAGTCCTGTCTCGATCATCTCTTCGGATAGCCGGGACTGCATATTTTTCCGGAGCTTCCCTGGAGTCTTTTGGATGTACTTTACCAAGATGTACAAGGAATCCATTATCCGAGATCTCTTCGTGGGGGGATTTATCTCTAGGAGTTAGTCTTTTGTTTTTGTTTCCTTTGTAACCAAAAATATAAAAAAAAATCTTCATAGTTATTGCAGGAGTGAATAGGCTTGACAATGAGCTCGGGTTCCTCAAAAATAATTATGAAGATTATTAAAGTCACAAAAATAATATAATTTTATTGGTTCTAATAAAATTTTATGGTTCTCACTTGGGTTTAATTTTAATAAGTTAAATTAATTGTCAATTAATTAATAAATTTTATAATCAATAAATTTTACATAACACCTAATATTATTAATTTAATAAAATTTTTAGAGAAATCAAATGGATGATAGTCCTAATACTCCAACACAACAGAGGACTGTTATCTCTTCTTGCCTGTCAGTGGAAGTAGGAGATAGGGAAGCTGCTTACTTGGGGTTACCTTCTTT
>JANZLC010000002.1:31549830-31560174 GCA_026413385.1 Erythroxylum gracilipes
CCAAAATTTCAAAGAGACAGAACATAAATCGGACTAAAGTTGCTTAATATGCTAACCCCTAATTTGGGGCGTTACAATATATCCTTGGATCCTACTTTTGAATGTCATAATAGATGCAAAAGAATAGGCTTGTTTAGTCTATCCTTTATGTATGACTTGATATTCTTTTTGGGAGCACATTTTAGATCGGTGAGTGTTTTGATGGCTTCCTTTCATATCTTTAAAAATCTTTCATGTTTGTTTATTAAATAAAACAAAATCTATTTGATTATTCTAAATAGTATCACCTTGTTGATTGACTTGCAAGCATCTCTAGTTTACAAGTCAAACAACCCCATTTCACATATTTTGGTCTCCCTTTTTCAACTAAGAATCTCCAATTTAGAGAGTGCATACCACAAATAGAGAAGATGCGATAAAGATTGAGAAGTTAGTGCAATAAGGATCTTTCATTGCGAGGCAGATATAACTAATAAAATTATTGGCCAATTCTCTTCATACTTATTGGTCATTCCATATTTTCCTTTTTAAGAGCTTAATAAAATCAATAGAAAGGTTAATGAGAGGTTTTCTTTAGGGTGGTAGGCATAGTGGGAGGTTCAATGCCAAGATATATTTGAGTGAAATTGGCAAATCAATGAAACAAGAAAGTTTAGGAATTACATCAATTAGCATAAGCAACAAAATACTTATAAAAAAGAGACTTTAGAGATTAGTGGAGAACGATGACTCTTTGTGAGTTACATGGATTTACACTTACTTTTTAAAGGGTACAAGCTTATAGGAAATTATAGTACGACTTTCCTTTTCATAGTTTTGTCCCAGTTACTAAAGCTAAGAGGAATTCTAGCATGAACCATTAAATGAAAGGTTACAAATGGGGAAAGTGCTTCATTTTGCTTTAATAATTGGACCAATGTAGGTCCTTTAATCTGCACATATCTAATTCCTTATATACAGAATAACATCTTAAGTAATGTTAAGGTAAGTGTATGGATCAATTCTAATTAATGGGATAATTTTCCTATAGAATTGGCTCTTGTTATACTAAATTATAGTCTTAACTCTAAAAGGAAATACTACTACCAATGGGTGGGACACTCTTCTAGTCAGATCACTAATAAATCTTATCAGGATTTGGTAAATTTGAGATGAGAAATTAAGATTTGATACAATATTTTCTAGAGCAAAATCCTAATACTTAAGATGTCCTTCCTAATACGGTTATTTGTTAAGAAGAGAATAAAAACAATGGACATGTTGATTTATCTTAATTTATCTGGTATATGTCCCTTATGGTAAGTGGCTTCAAAAACTCTTATGCATTTTTTTCGAATGTAATTTCTTTGTATAAATATAGAGTATTATTCTAGGCTTATGCCATCTTCAAAAGTATAACCTCAACTATGCTGAGTTTATAGAATGGCTTTATAAGGACAAAAGCATTTATAAAAGTAATTTTTATTTATGTGATAAGCTTCTGTAAGCACATTGGAAAAAGAAAAATACAAGATATTTTAAGGGTATGGAGGATTCCCAAGAAAAGGTATTAAAAAAAAGCTATTCAATGGACTAAAAAGCAATTATTGTTATTTTATGGATAATAAACATAAGGTAGGATATGAGAATTGTCAAGAAGATGAGTCTTGTATCTATACTCTAGAGGTAGAGATTGCTAGATGGTTCTCGGTATAGCATTAAGGGAGCTAATAAGGGATGCTTAGATAACACAATTTTTCATATCATACAAGTGTTTTTAAAGGTGTTGGAGATCTCTTTGAATAATAAGCTCATTTGTAGAGTTTTAAACTCAAGACTTATGGCTTTGTAATTTTTTATTATTAATTACATTTTAATTTACTATAAAAAAATTTATTATATGTTAGGGTGGGAGTGAACAAGAAGTTTGATGTAAAGTAGCAAAGGAAGAAAAAAAAGTGAAAATGATTAGAAAGACATTTATAAGTATCATCACTGCATAAGCTCTTAAGCGAAACACCAAACTGAAATTCTATTTCATCAAATAGTTTCTGAAATATAATAAATATATCAACCTAATCTTTTAACAAAAGCAAATAAGAAAAGCAGATCAATCATTTATAAAGGTAAAATATTTGAAACCAAGCTAAGAAGTAATTAGACTCAGGACTAAACGTTCGAGTGAACAACATAAAAATGAACTAACTTTCTTTTGTCACTTTAAAGGAAGTAAGCTTTGTGATGCTTCTTCCTTAAATGAAATGGTTGGCATTCTAATAAAGGAAAACTAGATAAAATAAACCTAGCTATTTCAAAATGGGTAACCAAGGGTGAAAAAAAACTATGCTAAAGGAAAGGGGAAGTGTCGTTCGTATAAATGGGCTTTGATGGTGTAGCAAGGTCAGACAAGTGCGATTATTCCTAATTAGTAATACCATTAGTCAATGTATCAGTTTATTATATTTAGTTATTATGTTCAAAAGCCTAGGTAACATCAAATATGCAGATCAAGGCCCATGCGACTTGACTCTAGACAACAAGGCATGTAGTACAGTGAAGGGTTTTGAGGGGGCTGAGAAAAAATTGGACCTGATCTAAATGAGCCCATATATAATCAGGGCATCATATCTTAACCCAAAATATTAAGAGAATAGGTTATGAGTCTTATCCTTGTATATAACTCACTTTATCCTTATATCTTTTTCTAATGTGGCATTACTCCACTTGTGAACTTCTAACATACAGATCATGACGATATCAATAGATCTCCAAAAGTATATTGTAAAAGGTTATGCTCGTGCATCTAATGAGATTACATTTGAGACATCAAAAATAGGTGTATTTAGATTATCCTTAACTCCCTGTCCTCGAAACCAGATGAGTACTGTAGTGGATCCAAAACAATAATTAGTTAGTAAGGTGCTCATAATTAGTCATTAAGGTACAACAAAATATTACTGAGATGCTAAATATTGTAAGAGGTGCAGAAGCAACAAACGATATGCTAAACTCAATTATAAGTTATACCATGATTTTACAGTAAAAGAACCAATTTTACTACAAAGGAAGTTAATAATAAGGTTTTAAATTATGAAGTATGAGTTATACTTCAATTGTAAGTGACTACGATAACTGTGAAAGATGCATGCTTAATTATAAAAACTACTATTGAATTTATGGCAAATTGTAATAAATTACTTTCACACCAATTTTAGTTTTTTTCACCAAAATTTCCTTTTTCATTATATTATTTTCTAGCAAATGTTTCCATTTTATAAGAAACTATTTCTTATAATCAAGAAAAGCAAGATTCAAGGTCATTGGACGCCATACAAAAGGAGTAAGCCCCACTTAAAACATAATAAATAAAATTTTAAAAATTAGTTAGAGAGATATAAAGCATATAATTGTTAAAAGTTAACAAGTAGATAAAAGGAGTTGGGTACAAAGAGAGTTTTACAATTATTCATAAGTTGAATGTAATATGTTTCTAGTAATATATTTTTATTATGGTTATATTACTAAAGAGCTTTACATGTTACCTCAAAATGATTATAATAAAACACTTGAGTGTCAAATTTGTAAGTTCAAAAGATTATTTTAAGATTTAAAGTAAGTTTCCAAACAATGTAGAATGTAGAATTTAAAACCAAGTTGAAGTCTTATAGTTTTGATTAGTCCACCCATAATCATTATTTATTCATTCTTATTGTTGCAAATCATTTGATTCTCTAGCTGTCTATGTGAATGATTTATTAATTATAAGTGATAGTCTACTATAAAATTTAAAAATTTTCTTGATGAACAATTCATATTGTGATATGTTAAGTATTTTCTTAGTTGTAAGGATGCATATTAATCAAAGGAAATATTAAATATATTGAAAAACACATCGAGAGCAAAATTATGAACCCTAGCTTCTTTTAGGACATTTCAACAATAATTTTATCTTTTAAAGCTAAAGTTATCAGGTCCCTAAATAAGCCTTACAAAGAGCTCATTTCATGTCTCCTTAATTTATAGGTCACTAACCTCTAAGCTAATGGGAACTAGTTCATATGGAATAATAGGTAGGAGGGCTCATGGCTAATAAAAAAGAAATAAGATAAGGCTATAGTGAACTATGATTAGTTAATGAAATTTCAATATAGTAATGCTAAATTCATTGACAGTAGGAGCTCTGATAATTTTTAAATAGAAGTACATGTTCTTACAATGAACCAGAAAAGAGTTTTTCCTTCCAGGTTCTTTTACTTCTTGTACCACTTAGCCAACTCATTAAGCATACCACACTCACTTAGCTTCTAGGATGTAATACAAAGGGGATTAAGCTAGGAGGTTCAGGAATTTACCTCTTTTATTTTCTTCATGAAGATAAGAATTATAAAGGAGGAGTTTAAAAGGCTAAAAGAAACTTTACCTAACGCATAAGCCACTCTTTCCAAAGCTAAAGAGAATCTGTTTAGGAAGTAGCATGAGCTCTATTAATATCCAGATAATAATGATAAAAGGATGGTTAAAAGTGTTGCAATAGAGAGAATATCAAAGCTTTGGAGGATCATAGCTCAATGATTCAACATAAATCTACGGTGTTGTGGATGAAGAAAGGAGGATAACAATATAGGCTTCTTTTGTAGGTCTCTATTGGCAAGAAGGAATACAAAACAAGATTGTTTATTTAAGGAATGAATTGGTTAGTTATTCAATTGTCAAGTTGAGCTACTCTTACATACTAATAAGTATTTCTAGAATATTTTGGGAACTCGAACTTTCCCTTCTAACCCCCACCTGAACATATCCTCTATATTTCCCAGGCTTATCTCTGGTGACCAAAATAATTTTCATACAAGGTCAATTACCATTGAGGAAATTAAACGTGTCTTTAAATTTAATCCTATTAAATCCCTTAGTTTAGATGAATTAAGTCAACATTTCTACCAAAAAAACTAGAAGCTTATCAAAATAAATATGTGTGAAGTTGTCCTAGAATTCTTCTCTAGTTCAATAATGGTGAACGCTTATAATAAAACTTATTTATGCTTAGTCCTTAAAGTTTCCTAATTTCCTAATGCAACATCTATTACAAGATAATTTTAAAGAGACTAGACCTAAAGCTCAAGGGGATTCTCCCCTCTATTATAAATGAAGCTCAAGCAACCTTCATAAAAGAAATGAGTATAGGTGATAATGCTCCGATCACTCAAGATCTACTGAAGAATTATCATCTACAAAGTTCGGGTAAATAAATATCTATAAAGCCATATACCTAAATAGGTTCATAGCTTAGATCAATAATTACATCTTCAACCCCTCTTTCAATGTGAACATTAATGGTAAAGCATCCAATACCTTCCAAAGGGCTAGAGGATTAAGGTAGGAAGATCTCATTTCCTACTATCTTTTCACAATATACATTGAGGCTCTTACCTAGATTATCCAACTAAACACTACAATTGCCAGATTCTTTAGATTCTATAAAAAAAAGTGAAAGAATAGTAGCACTCATCAAGCTTTTATTGATGATTTATTACTTTTTTGCTCAAGTGCCCTTAGCTCAGTCTCTTATTTCATGAAATTGTTGGAGGAGTTTAGTAACGTATACGAGTAAAGGATCAACAAAGACAAATATGTTTTCTCATGATACCTCTAATCTTACTCCTTACTTATACAATATCTTAGGACTTTCTCCTACTCTCCTTCTTTTACTTACCTAGGAGTTCCCATCTTTTCAAAGAGAATCACATTCAAGGATTGCCAAAGTCTGTTTGATGTGATCCAAAGGAAGATTGGTAATTGATCTAACAAATGTTTATCTTATATTATTCAATTACAACTTATAATTTCTATCCCTGACATCCTTTTTGCTTATTGATCCTCTTACATTCTATTACCTAAAAGGATTAGTAAGGATATTGAGAAAATGATCAAGAATTTTCTTTTTTTATAGATTAAACTGCAAAATTAAAGGCCAAATTCAGTTGGAATGACATATGTTTACCCTAAAACTAAAAGGGATATCATCAACTGATATTATTAGTAAATGCCTTTTAGCTAAGAGGTGATGGAGATTAGCCAATGATAAGGATTCTCTATGGATTAGATAGGTACACGACCATTATTTAAGGAATAATAACCTATGGATGGTAAATCATAAACAAGATGCATCATAAAGTGGATTAAAAAAATGAAACGATTCAATTATCAATCTAAATGAAGATTGGGAATGGTAATAAAGCTTAGTTGTGGGGTGAAAATTGGGGAACTTAGGGTCCATCATACTTTCTCCCAGCTACTGAGATCCTTCTTTCTTTCAAATATACTCTAATCAGTAAAGGGAATTGGTTATATAATAGAAGATATCATAAATTCTACTAAGTTGTCCCCTAACTTATTTACCATACTCCAAAAAGCAAGACAAGGCCATTTTTCTTAGGCGTCCATCACGTTAGTTCACTATTGTTTGGATTTATTTAAAAGGTCGGGCTTAAGAGTCCCTTATTGTAAGTTGGTTTGGAATAAGTACCAAGCCCTTAGGGCCTCATTTGCTTTATAAATGGCGGTGAGAAGAAGGCTGTCAACCATGGATCAACTAAGGGGTATTATAGGGACTCTGATGAACCCCAAATGCAGATTATGCATGAAAAATCGTAAAACAATTCATCACTTATTTTTTTAATTGTCTTTTCTCAAGCCTATTATGGAAGGTTATACTAGTCAGATGTAAAGCATCATGTTAAGCTACTAATTAAGATCAAGTTATCCAATAGGCCTCTAATCTCATACACTCAAGAAAGGATGATGCAGCTATTATTTAGATTGCATTTAGTTATTCATTCTACAGCCTTTGGAGAGAAAGGATGTAGAGGGTTTTCTATAATAAGAGCTCAAATGTTGGCCTAATGATTCAACAGAATTGAACCTAGATTAAAGAGTTGATCGTGGTCAAAGGTATTGATCTGATGATATCTAAAGGCTTTAGGGACAGATGAAATCTTTAAATTGTCTATTTTGACTCCACTATTCTCCTACTATTTCATTAACGAGTTTAATGTTTCCATAATCTAGTTTGGCAGCTCATAGTGGTTTATGTAATGTAAGGGTCAAGTTTATATTGCTTCTAGAGCTGTATGCCTTGTATATTTTTGGCATATTCATAGTAATAACATTCTTTAATTTAAAAAAAAAGTAGTTCAAGTTCTTATGTGAAAGGATCCTAAACTTGCAACTAATTCAACCACTAAAAGATCTTACTATTTATGACAAGTTGGTAAGAAGACTATTATATAGTGGACTTATAAGACCAGATATTGCTTATTCCACTTAAAAGTCAAGTTAGGATCTTTAGATTCAACAACAATATCATTAAAAACTATATGTACATGTCTTAAGATATTTGAAAAAATGTCCTTCTAAAATATTGTTCTTTCTTGCTTAAAATTTCGCAAAATTATTTGGTTATTATGGATTATGTAAGTTGCATTGTTACTAGAAGATCCATCACATGTATTGTATATTTATTAATGCTTGGAAGAATAATGATAATCAATCATTTCATGCTAAAGCGCTAAAGAAAAATATTGATTAATAAGGGAAATTGTTTATGAGTTAATGGTTAACTTATTTGCTAAGAGATTTAAACATTGTTAAACATCTTATTCATCTACATTAACATAATCAATCAACTTTTAGTATTGCTAAAAATTTAGTGTTTCATGGTACAAAATGCTTGGATATTAATTAGCTCTCCATATATAAGCATTTTTGAAGGTAGGTCTCTCAAAATATTGTGAGTCATGTCAATGGTATGTAGTTTTCATGTGAAAATGATGAAATGTCTCTAATTCATATATCACTCTTCCCATAATTTAGCATTTTGATTTTTATAATTTTTCCTCAATTTCACCATTTTATTTATTTTCTTTAGCCAATAATATTATCCATGAGGTTTAAATTATGAACAATAATTAATAGTAAGTATAAATGAAAACTTTTATCCTCTATTGATATTTAAGTATGTACTTTCTGGTTGAAAGAAGTATTCATTTTTAGTGATTCAAATTTCAAGCATAATTTAGATATAAATATTAGTTTAAGAGAGACTAAATTCTTATAAATTAAAATTAACACTTTAGTTTATTTTAATAATTATTATTTAAATTATTATATCTTGATATTGTTGAGTCTAGTTGATTAAATTTCTATTTTTATAATTTTAATAATAATACATCAAATATAAGATGTTCACAAATTAGTGTGCAATAATTCTTTAAATCTAAAATAGGGTAAACAAAAAGGAGACTCCTTATAATTCTTCTAATTAAAGAAAATTCTTGTACTTTAAAATTCTTTAAAAATCGATATAGTTATTTTAGAGAGACTATATTTGCTTAACTTTATTTATTAAAATATAGATGAAAGATATATA
This sequence comes from Erythroxylum gracilipes, assembly GCA_026413385.1. Lineage (NCBI taxonomy): Eukaryota > Viridiplantae > Streptophyta > Magnoliopsida > Malpighiales > Erythroxylaceae > Erythroxylum > Erythroxylum gracilipes. Next base: position 31,558,235 of record JANZLC010000002.1, read on the forward strand.
TGATGAACTTTAGCCATGTGAATAATCATTTTAAAGAGTGATTCCAATTTTTTTTGAGAAATCAAAATGTGTTGAATGAATAAGAGCTCTTGAAGTAGATAAGTGGAGCTAAAGCTCATATAAGACTAAGAAGCATAACTTTTGAAAAATGACAATTAAATACATCATAAAGTTTGACCAAAGGAGTTTAGGATGCTAAGCTTAAGGTTTTGATAATACGAGGTAAGATGAGATTAAGGGATAACCATTTCGAAGAGGAAAACTGGGTTTTTGAAGAGAACATAACCAAAAAACCTCCAAAGCAAATCTGCAATTCTAACACCTAACAATTTTTTACTACAATCTCTTTTATTGGTTCCATACCCCCTGATTGTCATAGTATGCAGATTCCACTTTGCATCATATTAAGTGGGAGGTTCATTGAATTCTCCAATTAATGGCTAAAGATTTGTTGCATATAGTTGAAATCTTATGGACAATCAATTACTACTTTATCAAGTTCTTTAATTCAAATAATAGACGCTGCTATTATGCTATCTTATGTTCAAAAATTCTCAAATTTCTTTCTCTCCATATCATATATACTAGGCTACTTAATATAATATTGAGAATGAATGAGTCTTCTTTACCCATATTACTTCTCTAAGATAGTGAACTAGTTATCCTTAACGAGTTCTCAAGTGTTGAATATTTATTGCAAAGTCTTAAAATTTCTTTTAAAATGCAACATAAGAAGTTACACTAAAAGAAAAGATGATTGATAGACTCAAGCTCACAGTTACAGAATGCACAATAATTAGGAATTTTTTTGGTTTCCCTTAATTCTATTCAGAGTGTTGACTCTTTATCTGTAAACAAGATAGAGAACAAAGGAAGTTCTAAGATTGGCCTAATTAAACCATACTGATTTGTACCAACTCACCTTAGGAGCTAATTTCCTTAAGGGTTTTCTGCAAGAATGATTAATAAAGTAATCTAAGGAGTGTCTTAGTAATAAATATTGTCTTCATTGCTAGGATTAGTATGAAGAGTGGGGGAAATGGAAATTTTGTTTACCATCCCTATTAGTGAGGCTGATTTGATTACTATCCAGAACATAACTAATGAAAGAAATTATTGGAACTAAATTCCTTAGAGATTTGGATTCCTTAATATTGTAGAGAGGATCCCTATTTCTCCAATTATCATTCTAGAAGTTAGTGTTAGAACCATTATCAATCTTATGCTTAATTTTCAATATGACTATCTCCCTTATAATAAAGATATGTAGTAAAGTACAAGATGTATTGTTACTAAGTCTAATGATCTAGAAGCTTATATACTTTATATAGTGAGCATGAATCCGTCTTACCTAAAGAGCTTGTTTATATATTAAAATTCTATATATTCACTTGAGCAATGAAAATTTGTTAGTAGTTATGATTAAGTTGATTCCTAAACCTCCTTCCTATTTTGGTAATCAAATGTCTGCTTATTTATCCCTTACCATTAATCTTCTTATAGTGTCATCTGACCATAAGAAGTTTATCATTAATTTTTCTAAGGTTTTGACTAAATCCTTGAGGAACATCACGTAAGAAGCATAGTAAATATGCAAGATGTTAATTGTTGGACCCCACACCCCACCCGTAGGTATTTGGGGGTTATACCCCGGCGTGTGTTTGCTGGTTATACCGCGGCATCCAACCTTAATCAGTATTGTCCTCTTTGGTCTTGGGGAGTTTCTAGCACTCGAACTCAAGACCTCAAGGTTTTGTTCCACTTAAGTAGACGCCTCTCACCATTGAGCCAACTAAAGTTGGGTTCCAGAAATGGGATCCAACATTTGGATTACAATTAAAGGATTAATACAATTTAAGATTCACATATCTACAAATCAAGAGATAGACAACATGCAAATCAAGTTAGTGATCATCACCAACGTTCAAGAGATAAACAAT
>JANZLC010000002.1:31560274-31579237 GCA_026413385.1 Erythroxylum gracilipes
AACCTTGAGGTCATGGGTTCGAATCGTGGATTCCACCCATGACCAAAGAGGACAATACTGATTTGTGTTGGATGCCGATGTATAACCCGCAAACACACGCCGCAGTATAACCTGCAAACACCGAAGGGTGGGGTGTGGGGTGTGGGGTCCAACAGATAAGAGCTTTCATTTGGGCAAAACATGTCTTCATTTGAAGGAGAGTTAAAGTAAGAGCATATTTAATCCTTTGGATTTTGAAAGGGTTTTGGTTCATGAAGCTTAATGGCTTTAAGTATTCTAGCATCAATTTTAGTGAATGTATTTTCTTTGGGTTTTCAATGAATTCTTAATGAATGAAATTTTGTTATTATTAAAGGAACTCAAGGAAGGCAAGAGAAGTAAGATGAGAGGCATTCTTAAGAAAATTCTTAAGCAAGGAAATCAAGGTGAGTTACATGTTTATAATTGAGTTAATAAGCCATTAATGTTTCTTTCAAATGATGAAAATAAACGGTTTCAACTACTTTATAAATGTGCAATTATTGCTCTTTAAATGCTTTGAGAAAGTGTTACATGTTTATGGTGGAATTTATGAGCTATGAACATTGTTCAAATCAAGAAAGTTAAATGTTTTCAATTGTGTTATAAATGTTGCATTTATTGCTTCTTGAATGAGTTGAGAAATTAATATATGTTTGGTATATGCATTGTGTTGAGGATTTATGGAAAGAATATGAAAATGATTTTTGAAAAGATATTATGTTTATGAAATCATGTTTCAAAAAATGTTCCATTTTGGGCAACATATTTACAAGTTGTGAAATGCATGATTATGTGGGTTTGGGGCGGTCCATTCTGTTATGTCAAGTGCACTTCGTCTCTATTAAAGGCTTCTCCTGCCTGCCTGCTAGTGGCATGGAGCTCCTTCATAAACTCCTTCATATTTACAACAACACAAAACCATTATATGAGATTGCAATAGTACGTTCTGTTTATGACTACGCAAAGCCATTATGTGGGATTGCAATAGTACGTTCTGTTTACGACTACACAAGATCATTATGTGAGAATGTGTTAGTACGTTCTGCTTATTGATCTACCCAAACCATTCTGAATTGTTTATGTATTTATGATTGGATGACAATTTGATGCATATGTGACTTATGGGTTTATGATATGTGTTGACAAGTTGAGAATTTAGGAAATATGCGTTTTATGGATCTGATGCAAATTTTTATGACATTGAGCATTTTAATGGTTTTGCTTGTTCTCCGTTATAAACTGTTACCCATGAGCTTTCAAGGTCACCCCCCTCCCCACGTTCCTCATATCTCTAGGTTATGAGCAAGAGATCGAGTAAAAGAGAGTCAAGGCATCACTCCGATTATGCATATTTTTTTGAATTTTAAGCTAGATTTTGTAAACACAAGGCTTTAGTCACATTTCAAATATCTTTTGTATTTTGGGATTTTGCAAAATGATGTAATGTGGCTCGAAATGCCCATTAAAGCTTTGTAAACTCTTATCTTTTGACGTTAATGAAATATGATTGTGTTTTGCTCATGACCTTCCAAGTTGTACATTGCATTTTCAAGTCTTTCATAAGGGTAAAATTTGTGTTCTGACTTCAGGGGAAAAACTGTATTAATCTAGACTGGTTTAGGCAAAGTTTTCTTTTTGGGAGTTGTAGTTTATCCTCTTAGCTTTCCAATGATATAAAGTATGAGATTTTTGTATATCGGAGTTGAGAGATATGTTCTTTATAATTTAGTGATGTTGCACAGGATGTATATAGGACAGCTATAGTAAATGATGAGAATTAGTTGTAAGTGATGAATCAAATGAGTAGGGATTAGAGAGTTTAAGGAAAATAATTGGTAGTTGAATTGTTATGAAATGTTGTTGCATTAGAGGAAGCGAATTTGGGACAATTTAGAGTAAAAGTAAGGTTGGGATAGATGTAGAAACCTTTGGGAAAGCTCTTGAGTGAGTTTTGTCTCACCTATGTCCGTTGGACGGACTTTAAGTCTGTTAAACGGACCTTCTCGGGTCTAGAAAGACCCCTAGCCTCACCTATTAAATTTCCTTTTTGGGTCTGGAAAGACCCCCAACCCTGTTTATGTCCGTTTTGATGCAGTGTATGTCGGTTTAGCGGACATTCACTGTACACTTTCAGAAATTCACGATTTTGACCCTCTAAATGGCAAAATATCTCTTTGGGGTCTTCATGAAAGTTGTAGATATAGAAGATCTCTTTGAAACTATCCTAGAATAACCTTAATCTGACATCTTTAGTAAAAGTTATGCCAATTTTCTCAAAATAGGTACAATATGATTGAGGACATGATCATAAGAATGGATTGTCGTATATCCATTGATCAACTAGGGAATTTTTGTGATGGTATGATAATGAAGATGAACCGATGATGGCTAATGAGGTTCCATTGAAATAACCCTACAGGGTAATCTACTCACATTTTATGATTCCAGACTTGGACTCCAAAAATGGGGTCCAACACATATGGCCATGGGAGGATATGCAGATGCTATACAAAACAGAACCAAAATAATCCAAAACATACCAAACAGTCACTTACATGCATTCTTAGAAACTCAAGCAAAGATACATTACATATCATTAGATGTTATTTTATAAGTAGAACATATCATACATATTGTGCTTAACATAATACAATAATAAATTCTATAAATTCAAAAGCCAACCTGTATTAAGTTTATTACAAAACATCAAACAAAATACAAATTCCAATATGTCTCATTACATTAAATATAACTCAAAAACAAACTGAACATTTCCAAAACAAAACACAATCTCCTTAGCCACTGCGGTTGTCTTTGTCCCAGTCTTAACCCTTCTTATCAAAAGTTACACAGAGGCAAAACCACCGTGCTAAGCATATAGCTTAGTGGGAAATAGCTAAACAAGATACATAATGGCGACTGTTTCTAACAGTCGTCTAACATTCACATATTCATAATCATATCATATCATATCATAAACAATCTTTAGTTATCCATATTCATGAGCAACCCAAACATTTCGTGTGTCAGAATAGTTTATGATTCATCAATACATAACAAAACATATAAATGTCAAAACAGAATGTCATTGCTTTAGAACATAATGCACAAGTCTTAGAACATAACATAATTGTGCCAGAACAAATCAAAACTTGTATCAAATCAGAATTCATCTTGTATCAAATCAGAATTTATTTTATTTCAGATCAAAAATTGTTTATAACATAATCGAACATGTATCAAATTACAAACCAAGTTAGCCTACGGGACTAGAACAGAAGATACCACGATTGGTATCATAGAATAGGAGAGACTTATGTCTCAGTATCAAAAGACACTGTTGTGTCAAATATTATGAGACACCGAAGTTTCGATATTAGGAGACACCGAAGTGTCAATATCAAGAGACACCTTATGTGTCACAGGAGCAGTTGCACATCCTTCTAGGCATGCCTATTTACCCACGACTAGGATTTAACAGTTTTAAAACAATCCATTTTAGATTTCACAATGGCAAGTAAATAATGTAGTGTATAACACATATCTTTATTTCATTTTACTCAAATTGAACATATTCACTCCCTTTTGATCAAACTTAATATTCTTTATAAACATAAGCATTTGCATCAATATATCAATGAAACATTAAGCCATTATATATTACATAACATCATAGAAATTCCCAATTCATAAACATCCATATCCAATTCACATCACGTAAAACCATTAGAGCACATTTGTATTCTTAAGAACACATTCATCTTTGAGCATACCATACATTTTAACATTAGACACATTATTAATTAATCACAAATTCTTTAAGTTATTACCTCAATTACTAGTCCATAACTAGATTAACTTTTACTCAATTAATCTAACATCATCTAGGTTCATATTCAACCTCAATTAAGTTCAATTAAACCATTACTAAACGCCTTAACCCTATATATGTCAACAATTGCACAAAATCAAGTTTTTCACCTTCCTAACCCTTTTCCACGATTGTGGGAATATGCCTTATAATTCCCACGATCGTGGTTCACTCAACCACAACCTTCAAACTGCTTCCAAAACTTAACTCCTTCATACACCTTCAACACCCCTTCACCATAGCTCATCAATTCCACTTTAATTCCACCTTATTTATGCCTCAATTCCATGTAAAATTTATGTCCAAAACCAATTCAAAAATCATTCATTAAGTAACTTACAAATCAATATCTTCCACACATCAAAACCAAACCAGAAGTTATCATACAAGGATCATTTTTCCAACATTCATTTATCATCATCTTAACACATATTTCATGCCGATTCATTTATCATAAAACTTGTATTAATACATACTATCAAGTTTAGAATTCCCTTACCTAATTACCTTCAAGTTCCTTCTTCAAAGAACTAACCAGACTAGCCCTTCATGCAACAAAAATACTTCCGAAATCTAGGTAGATATAAGATGATCTTAACACTAAGATGATAACAACATAAAAGGTACTATAAAGCAGCTTTCTTGATGCAGTAACTTACAAGGATTCCAAGAGAAAATGATCCCAAAAACTCCAGAAGTTGAGAGGAAATAAGAGAGTTTCGGTGGTGAGAGAGTGAAAAATAGTGGAGAATTAGCAAAACAATTACTTCAGCAGAAACTTGCCTCATCCATTGGTACATGTCATCAAGTTGTAACAACATATATCACTATGCATGTTCTTCATTTGTCCCACATTAGAGCTGCCAAATGTCACCAATATATTAAACCATTTGTCACACACTTATTGCTGCCACTTGTCAATTTATTAACTATGTCATTTGTTAATGCATCAACTATGTCAAATGTCACTAACTCATAGGTTTAGTCATTCCAATTTTCATGTACCAACTTATGTTGCCACTTGACAAATTTTCTGGTCTAAATGTACATTTTAATACCTCAATTCTCTAATGATATCAATTAATTCCAAAACATTAAACCAAAATTCAAGTCATATGAAATTATCAATCATATCACAATTTTTAACTCCTCTCATACATGTACTTTTATGAACGCGTAACATTCTTACTAGGGTATAATTTGGGACCTTACATGCATGTTCACTTCAATTTGTATATCTTATTGAAAAGTCTAAAGTTGATAAAGTCTACAGAATGAAACTTCAATTAATATAGTCAAAGGCCTTATAAAAATCAATCTTGATTGCACAACTTTTTTTTGAGTTTTTCCTACTTGTTTAAAAACTCTTAGCAATAATGAAGTTTCATATTTGTCTTTCTTTGATAAATGCACCTTGTGAAAGATTGATATAATGACAAAGGATAGCTTTAAGCATAAAAGCAAGAATATTAAAGATGATCTTGTAAATGGTATTGCAACAAAAACTAAGTTAAATCACAATACTTCAAATCCCTAAATAAATCACGATTGGAAGACGAAGAAATAAAAACAATTGTGAAAAATTAGGAAAAAAAAGAAAGAAGAATGATGAAATAATCAAAGATAAAGAAGAAAAACGAAGATCACTGTTTTGGGTATTAAGGATTTGATGAAAATTAGAGATTTCAAATGTAGGGATAATTAGGGGGAAATAAGAGGAAAAAGAACTTTGTTTTTTTTCGGTAATAAGTAAATAAATAAATTCTTTTAGAAAAATTAAAATTAATAACTATAGTATACATCAACAATCATGTTAAAGATATGAGCTGTTGTGACACATCATGTGTCCTAACATAGCAAGGATAGATGTGATGGTCTTTTTAATATAAATTATTCTATTTTAATTATGATAACAAGTTTTCTATAAATTAGATTTTTTTTACCAGTGCAAACAGGATATATTTTCTTTATCAATTAAAAGTGCTTCAAAGTTTTAACACTACACCTTTGAAAGTATCATAGAAAATGCCACGACAGGCCGTCGTACAGAACAAACTAAAAAAGATATAATATGTACCTCGGCGAACCGTACCAAACCCAACGTAGATTTGTCTTAAGCTCCGCAGCCGCCGTTGTCTCTACCTATCGTCCCGAAAGTGACAGTTGGATAGCTAACGATATAAGAAATCCCAGAGCCGTAGCACATCTTTCCTTCTTTCTCTGTAGTTGTTTCTCTCCCACAACTCGCGTCCCGTGGGCCCATTCGCATACCAATCATCTCTCACCTGGGTCCCACACGCCTCCCTCCACCTCGGATCGGGTCCACGGGAATCGAACAAGTTGATAATACGCATGTAAGTCTTTTCTACGCCAATTTTTCTTCTCCCACTGCGCTAGGGCCTTTTAAGAACATGACTTATTCAATGGGTTGATGTCACCGTTCCTGGAAAGTTATGTTTTCGCTCTTCAATTTGTAAGTAATGCTTTAAAGTTTGCATTATTTTTTATTGTTATTTTGGGTTTATAATTGTGTTGATCCAATGGTTAGATTTGTTTCCCGTGTTTAATATGGATACCATTGTAGGCGTTCTTTGTTCCAACCATAATCTAGCATCGTCTTTATATTCTCTTTTCTGCTTTCAATGTCAGTTCTTTAATCATTGATTTGTTTAGCGGTGTCTGGGGTGGCTTAAACCTGCGTGGGATTTTTCAGGCTTATACGGGAGGTGCCATTTTGACTTTGAAGCCAGAAGGACAAGAAGGTGAATCTTATCATTTCTACTGAGAGTCATCGGATTTTGGTTCAAATGGAGATCACATTAATCTGTGCCATAGTCTTTTTCTTGATTTCTCTTGATGAGTTTGAATGGTCTTTGGATTCTGTTGGATGCAAATTTTGAATCTTTGACCACAATTTGTTAATGTGCTTGGAGGAAATCACTCTCTTCAGCTCTTTAAAGTCAGGTTTTGAATATCAGCCCTTCTTCTTCTGCTCAGTTAGAGAAGAAGAAGAAGGTAAAGGCTGGGGAATTTAGTGGATAAGGTTGTTAGGGTTTCAAGGATCAGATTTGTTGGGGGCATAGAACAGAGTCAATACATGGGAGAAGAGGCTACATCTTGGATATGGAGGACAAAATTCTCTCGCACCGTTTTCTATCGCTTGGACCCGTCAAAATTGGACGCTTTTCCTTTAAGCACTCAATCTGAGAAAATTTCAGGGTTAAAATCAAGGCATGCTTCAGAAACAGCAGCTTCCAGTCAGAAATCTTCAACTCCTGCAATTTCTCAGATTCAGCGAAATGCCATCACCTACACGCAGAGGTCTTTGTCCCCACTACCTCAAACAGTTCTTTCTGATACTTTTAAAGAGGCAAGGTCTGATAGGATGAGATTCTCAACGCCAAATCCTCGTAGAAAAGATCATGACAGAGGGCTTGTTGGAAAGTTTTTCCGCAAGGAACCCCATGAAACTAGGTCAGGAAAATCTTCTTCAAATACAAGCCCACTTAGGCACTTTGCCTCGACAAAGGCTCATAAAAAATCAAGGAGCAAGAAGGATTCAACTTGGACAAAGTATTTTGACCATGGTGGAGGAAAAGTTAATGCTGTGGAAACAGCTGATGAATGGACTGTTGACATGTCTAAACTGTTTATTGGGCTTAGATTTGCTCATGGAGCTAATAGTAGGCTGTACCATGGCGTCTACAAGGATGAACCTGTTGCGGTAAAAATTATCAGGGTACCAGATGATGATGAAAGTGGAATCTTAGCAGCTCGATTAGAGAAACAATTCAATAGAGAAGTTGCACTTTTGTCTCGATTGCATCATCCAAATGTCATAAAGGTGAAAAAATGATTTCCCATTTCCTCCCTGGATGTATTGATATGAACTTGCATTATATATTCTGAATAGAGAAGCCTTTTATTGCCTCCCTTGTGTTGTGCTGCTTAGAGAAATGGTGCAACTAGTATTTGTTTCCTGTGTTTGATTACTATGTTTCATTTAGCTGTTGATTTGAATCATAGATTTAAATTCTTGATTGTGTCTGGAAGTTTGGAACAATGATTGTTGAACAAGTTTTGAAACTGACTCACACTTTCTTAAAACCATTTATTAAAACCATACTTTAATTTGCTGAAACAGTTCGTAGCAGCATGCAAAAACTCACCAGTGTACTGTGTCATAACTGAATATTTATCAGAAGGTTCATTGAGGGCATACTTGCACAAGCTTCAGGATAAGTCTCTTCCTTTACGGAAACTAACTGCTATGGCATTGGACATTGCTCGTGGAATGGAATACATTCATTCTCAAGGTGTCATTCATCGGGATCTCAAACCAGAAAATGTTCTTATCAGTGAGGAGTTTAACCTGAAGATTGCTGACTTTGGCATAGCTTGTGATGAGGCATATTGTGATTTGCTGGCTGATGATCCGGGTACATATAGATGGATGGCACCCGAGATGATTAAAAAGAAGTCTTATGGAAGAAAAGTTGATGTGTACAGTTTCGGTCTCATCTTATGGGAAATGGTTGCTGGAATAATTCCCTATGAAGATATGAACCCCATCCAGGCTGCTTTTGCAGTAGTAAATAAGGTATGGCACTTACAATTCATCTACTGTTACCATTGTTGCTTGGATGGGGATTTTCATCTGGTAGATTTTCTTCTCCTTATTTGATGTAGAAAAAGGGACCACTAAGTGAAAATTTGTACATTACAGGGGTACTTGACCCAAAGTACCTAATAGCACCTAATATTATTTGGAAGCGGTGCCTACTTTTGGGCAACTCCCATTGTCTGTTTGGTTTCATTCCATCTCAAATTTCTCTGAATCAGAGCAAATTAATTGATCTCAATACATACTGTTCCTACATGGTGGAGAGATCCTCTGCTATGCCATTGTGTTATATTTTGTTCTCTTGCTGTTGCTTTCTCCATCTTTATTTTGTTTACTCTCGTTTTTTGCTTTGCATTATAAAATATTCCTCTTGCAAACAAGTTCTGATATTAGAAAATTGGAATGACTTACAGAATTTGAGACCTGTTATCCCTATGGGTTGTCCTACGGCCATGAGAATATTGATTGAGCAATGCTGGTCCTTGCAACCAGAGAAGAGACCTGAATTTTGGCAGATCGTGAAGATTTTGGAGCAGTTTGAATCTCCTGTTGGTCATGATGGGACTCTGAATTTGTTGCAAAACTTAACTAGCATAGATCCTAAGAAAGGACGTCTTAATTGGATCCATAAGCTTGGCACTGCAAATTTCGACCGCTTACCCACGCTTAAACCTAAACTCCCGTGAACCTGTTACTGTACGTAGCTTTTGTAGTGGACTGGGTAAATTGTAATTACAAGGGTTTGTTTTTGAGCCTCTTTGCTTGCAGTCCTTAATGTTGCATGCAGTAGATTAGTCGGCATCCATTGAGGTAGGTTTTTCCTTTCACCAAATATACATGTACAGATGCAGAACTTCTGTTCTTACCCATTGAGGTAGGTGTTTTAAAATGCTATGAATTTGTCTTGACATTCTTTTTGGTTATATCATCATTTGCAATTGCCCCTTTTGTTCAACATCTACTTCATCTCTATCCACTACTATGTCAACTTCATGATTTTTTTGTGTTTCTTTTTTTTTTTTTTTTCTGGGCGCTTATTCCATTCCCTATCAATACTAAAAGTTTCAAGGAAAGAAGACAGTTCTGATATCTTATGTAACACTATTTTGTTTTCTTTCCTATAATCTCTGCCTATTCAAGATACTTCACCTCCTTTAACACTAATTATATACGATATGCTCAAAGAATAAAGTTGTTTCCTTGATTTTGATTTGCATTATTACATGGTTGTGTTCATCATTCTCCAACAGGCTAAAGATTTCTTGTCCTTCTTGTTACAATGGTGTTAACATCTAGTTGATATTATTCTTTACCTTGTAAGAAAAGAAAATCAAATAGTGCATGGCCAACATGGTTCCATTAACAAGTTGACATTTTCATTTCTATCCATGGAAGGCTCAAATTACTTCTACCCTCTTGGTTTGTCCTCAAAACTACTATAAAATTTGAGGAAGCAAGTGGGATATTTTCACGGATCTGGTTGTATGGAATGCTCTTTTGCAAATTGCTCGTCAGTTTTTCGTGACTTAAAACATGTAAATGTGTTGCCACTCTCAAAAATATCTGAACATTTATTGCATCTAACGGTTTGTTAGATCAGCTATACTTTACAAGCCACATTTACGTCACTCACCCAACATACGCTTTTCTCCTCAAAGTTTAGGTAAGATCTTTAAAGATCGTAAAAACAGCATTTTGTCATCACTTCCTCCTGAACCTCGAGACAGATCCTCTAAACAAGAAACAGAATAAGACATATTTTCCAGTTCAGAATAAAAATTATGTCAGTTCCTGTGTTGCTAAGCTAGATAGTCAATTGGTTAACTCATGGTCAAGGGTACGACAATGGCCATAAGATAAAATGTCTGCACTCTCCTACTCTTTCTTTGTGTTAGAACTACATAGTCTTGTTGCCTTTGATGAGTGGAATATAAGTGTATTTATCATGTACATTGTGATTCAAAATGTCTCGCAATTCCATGTTGAGGATAGTTAAGGCCCAGTTTTGTATATTATATTATATTTTTATTTTTCCCAAACCCAAGAATGGTGGCGTATTTGATTAGATGTAATATTAATGTAAGATATCGTAGGGGTTTAGGCTCATAAAAGCACATTCACTTCTATCACCTAGCGAATCCTATTAAGTTTGTAAAGAGAGTAACTTTATATTTTCGATACACAATATAAGGAAACACAACTTTTCTTTTATAACTTCCATTTTCGGCTTGGGGTAGGAATATTCGTTTACTATATTTTTTTGTTTTTGTAATTTTTTAAACACGTCCTTGGTAGTAATTAGGATCCTTGATCTCCGAAGTACTAACAAGGGAAAAAAACATAGCCACAAAAGCACGCTCGTGGCTCCTTGCATCGTGACTGGTCTTGTCAGTTACAGCATCGTCACCGTGAAGGCAATAAGTGCGCGGACTTACTAGCAAACATGGGGGCTGACAGCAGTGATCTCCTGCATATACACCATTCTCCGCCTCCTTCTCTATGCTTGCAGCTGGCCGAAGATCACAGGGGAGTAGCCTATCCCCGCTACTTCAATTGTTATTTTAGATCTCTTGTCTTTCCTTTCCTTTGCACAAAAAAAAAGCACGCTCGTGTCATGTCAATGTCCATGGGAGTGTAAAGCTTTAGAATGTCTGCAAAAAGGATAAATCTTTTATGGATACTTCTTTGCCTACCCGATATATGCATATATTTGAATGCCATATAATCCTCATTTTCGTGAATGTGGACAGAAAAACGTGACATTCAAGTGGAGCTAATTTGAACACAAAAGGTAATGACAGGCATTGCCATGTAAGATATTCACCGCTTGTTAAGTAATTTACACAGAATAGGTATGGCAATCCAACCCGAACCTGGTTAGACCCGAATTCAACAAATCAAGCCTAGGTTGACCAGATCACAAGTTAGGACTACCGATCTGGCCCGACCAAGAGAGATAAAATGACGTCATTTTGTTAAAAATGATGTTGTTTTTCAAAACTTTTTTAAAAAATTTAAATTGGGTCGGCCCATTATCATCCCTAACACATAATTTTTTCAAAGAATATGAAACTATACATGAAATCAAATCTACGTCTTTAACTATAATGATAAATACCAAACTTCTTGTCTATAATTCCTTTTTAATATTATTCACCAAATTTAGAATGAAAATATGAATAAATTGAAATAAATATAGAAATTGCCTAAAACAGGAATGTTTCACAATATTAAAAGAATACAAATTTCTCAAGTTATACACATGCATAAAAGATTCATTTCTTAACTCCAAATAAAAACACTAGGTTTAGTCTTGCATTTTCTCCCCTCTGTACATGTTAAATTGGGCTTACACTAATAGAAAACACCCTGGTGATTTAGCTTCTTTTAAGAATAATGTTGGACATTCTAACATGTTCATGACAACAATATCATTATTGTTTTAAAAGTGTTCTTCGCATTTGTAAATCTATGTAAGGAGAAAGACGCGTCATACCATTACCTTGTTATGATGGAATTATTTAGATACCGCCTATCCACATTTTTTTTTTGGAATTTTAAGAAACTTGAAATTACCAGAAAATAACGTCTACAATGTACAATGAATTATAAACCTATAAAGGCAAAACAAAAGAGATAAGTAGCCTTTCAGGACTACTATCACAGATTAGCCAACATCATGCAACATCTATATACACCAACACCTCCTCATTCCCAGACATAACTGATCATGCTTCCTATGCCCTATAATGATCTCCCTTATGGCCTTATCAAATTAATAATGCAATCCGCTAGCTCATATTTGTTCCTCTCAACTTTCTTGTAAAGTCGCCTATTCCTCTCCCACCAAATTTGGTAGAGTATCATCTGAAAAGAGGTCCTAATAAAGACACAATCCTGCCTCCCTTGTCTAGTTGTGCGAATAACATCAGCTAGAATCTCATTCCATTCATAAGTAAAGTTCAAAGTACTTATCATATGTAAGATTGGTTCCACACTGCTTTCGAAAATTCACATTCAAAAAACAAATGATTTCTACTTTCATTTATTAACTTACATAGCATGCATATGGGGTCATAAGTACCGAACCACCTGTCCTTTGTTCTTAATCTGTTTTTAATAGTCAGCCACAGGAAAAAAGCTAATTTAGGACATAAAACCTATTTCCAAACAAGCTCGACCCATGGTACCTCTTCCATCGACTCTCTCCCAAAGTCTCGTACTGAAGAGGTTGTGAAGTCACCGGTTTGGGTAGCTGTCCATATCATCTTGTCTGGTATGGTACGGAGGAAGATGCCATGCATATAACTAGTAATCAGATAATCAAACCTGTACCTATTCAAACGGTCACTCTCCCGAACAACCCATACCAGAGTGGCCTTCTTAGCAATGCGATTTCTAACACCAATTAAATCATTTTGCAACCAAAGAGGGCTCATCATATGCCAATTGTCAAACTAGAAATATGTATCTTCTCCATTCCCAATTCTACTCCTAATCAAAGGATAAATCAATTCACGCAACTGTAGCAAACTTTTGAAAATCCAAGAGTATTCGTACCTCTTTTGGAGTTGCCAGAAGCTTTGCCCATTAAGGCAGTATACCTGCACCCATTTAACCCACAGAGCTTCTTTATCCACAAATAAACGTCAAATTCTCTTCATAAGCAAGCCTTTTTGCATCGAAGAAAACAAAATAATGCTCAAACCCCCTTGCTTCTTTGGAATAACAACCTCGTTCCATTTTACTTTAGCTCCCTTGCACTTTTCATATTTACCAGTCCATAAGAATGATTTAAAAAACCTCTCCATTTCTTTGATTACTTTTTTCAGAATAGTCACATGGGCTGCCCAATGCACGTGCATGCTATTCAAAATTGAGACAATTAAGTTGACTCTGGCAGCAAAGGAGAGGAACCTATTCTGCTATGAATTAATTCTGTTCTTTAATTTTTCCAACAAAGGTATGAAGTCAGAGAACCGAGGCTTTCCCAAGGTGATAGGGACTCCTAGATAACAGAATGGAGTACGTTGGAGGTTTAACCCAACCAAATTGCTAAGGCCTTCCCGGTTCCTCACATCTGAAGACACATAAATGCCGTTCTTTTGTGTGTTCATATTCATACCTGACCAACGACAGAAAGTGGCCATCAAATTCATCATTATTACTAACACCTACGGCTCTGCTTTGCACAGAAGAATCACATCATCAACATACATTAAATGAGACATGTGCAGATCCTTAAATTTATAATGATACTGGAAAAGCCCATTGCAGAGCACCATTTTGGACAACAATCGGGACAGTCCCTCTATTGCAAGAGTGAATAAGTAAGGGGAAAGGGGATCCCCTTGTCGTATCTCTCTGTGGATCTTAAAAGGCTTTGTAGGAATTCCATTTATAAGGGCACTCAGAGAGGGCATTTGTATACACTGAGAGATCCAATGGCAGAACCTGGGAGGCAAACCGATACCCTGCATGCAGCCCTTCAAATAGTCCCATCCAATAGTGTCAAAAGCTTTATAAAGATCAATTTTAATGGCGTAACTGTTGACCTTTTTACCTGAGTGATACTCTCCCATCAGTTCCTGTAGCAGCAGTATATTATCACTAATACTCCTTGATGGAAGGAAGGCCCCTTGCTCATTATTGACCACCTCAGCCAATACTCCTTTCAAACGCTCAGCTAAAAGAGAGGCTATAATTTTATACACTGTGTTGCTGCAAGAAATTGGCCTATAGTCCATGATCTTCTCAGGTCTTTCCTTTTTAGGGATTAAACAGATATAATTGTGATTAATTTCCTGTAACAGTTTA
Organism: Erythroxylum gracilipes; assembly: GCA_026413385.1. Taxonomy (NCBI): domain Eukaryota; kingdom Viridiplantae; phylum Streptophyta; class Magnoliopsida; order Malpighiales; family Erythroxylaceae; genus Erythroxylum; species Erythroxylum gracilipes. Next base: position 31,574,608 of record JANZLC010000002.1, read on the forward strand.
CCAGAAGAGAAGAACTCAAGAACTGCTTCCGTGACCAATTGTCCTGTAATAAGCCATGTTTGTTGAAAGAACCCGACTGAATACCCATCTAGTCCTGGAGCTTTGGAGCTGTTAAGACGAAACAAGGTCTCCTTTACTTGCAAAGCAGTGAAAGGGGCATTTAACAAGTTGATTCTTTCTTGACTTGGGGTAAATTCCAGCACATGTTTAACCCCAAACTCATTCCTCCTCAGCTCTTCATGGCATCCCATAAGGTGAACAAAGAAATCTCGAACATAAGTCGACACTGCCTCTTGACCTCTCCATAAATTGCCATTTATGTTTGACAATTCAGTGATTGTGTTCTTATTTTGGCGAGCAAGGATAGCTGCATGAAAAAACTTTGAATTTCGGTCACCCTCCTTTAACCAGTTTTGTCTTGCTTTTTTGCCGAAGAATGGAGTCATTCAGTGTTAGCGTCTCTTGATATTTATGCATACTATCAGCCTCAAGGACCTGTAGTCTCTCATTGAGGGGTTCCCTATAGCATTGCTGTTGTAAGTCAGCCAAATGGGTACCCAACTCATGGATATTTAGCGTTTGCTGCTTACTAAAACCTTGATCGCTCTTTTATCCATCTTCAATTTCTGCATTAACTGGTATCCTTTATAACCCTGAATCTCAACCCTCAAAATCTGAGCAATCAATTCCATGAACCCCTCAGCCCGAAGTAAACCGTTGAAAAGTCGAAAAGGAGCCCCAAATCTGCTAGTAGCATATTGATGCTGAATAATAATGGGCGTATGATCCGAAAAAATCGGGTCACCAAACACTGCTGAATCAAGAGGGAAGGAGTGGAGCCATTGTTGATTTACCAACGCCCGGTCCACATTTATTTGTTAAATGAGTGCTAATAGAAATTTAGGTGATAGTAAGATTTTCTTCTTTCAAAGAGTTAAGGGTATTCACATTTCGACTGACACTTTCACTTAAGTAGATCAATCGATTTTATTTATGGGGGAGTATCCTTCATCTAGATTCATAAATCAAACTTAAAACAACCAATCAAATATTATCACATCACTTAAAAACTAAGTATTCACTAAAAAGTGATTTTGTAGTACCTCTTTATTTACCATAATTTAAAATTTACTCAAAAACTATTTAGAATATTTACACTTTACAAATGTACTAAAAGTTTTTTTTTTGGTTAAAAGTTTTGTTCAACTACTAACATTAAGTTAGTGAAAGCAATAGGCCAAGAAGTCCTTAGTAATGAGAAGCCATGAGTACAATTATTCATTTTTTTAAGTTTTCATAACTTTTCTCCTACAAAAAGAAACAACTATTTTTTGGATGAAATTTCCTGCAACTATCCGTAATAAAGGGGATATCATATTGAAAGTTTATTTTTCATCCGAGTTGGAAGTTTGATAGAGATCATAAAAAATTCCATCATTTGTTATAGTCAAAATTTTGATAAATAGTTACCATTTCTTACAGAAAAAAGCAATTGACAGGAGCTATATGAATTATGGGAGCGAGAGGCTTCTCCTCGATAAGTGCATTAACCCAACTGAGCATTAAGCATTTTGAGATTCTATAAATATTTTGTATTATCTTGTAAATATGTTCTATATCTTTTCCTTATTGTAATTAGGAAGTTTTGGTAATGATAAGATTTAGGAGTTTTTATAGGTGTTGGTTTTAGGATGTAACTCTTGTATATATAGTGTTTTACTAGTAATGAGAAAGAACTTAAAAACTAATTCTATACCCTGCGCAATATGGTATCAGAGCCATAAGCACTTGGATGAAGAAAACTACCCAAAAAAAAAATACTATTATTGATTTTGGCATAAGCCATGGGAGATGAAAACATTGAGAAAGAACATCTTAAGAAAACAAACTCACCATATGATTTAACCTCAAATGATAATCCTGGAAACATCATCACACAAGTGCAATTGCATAGTGAAAATTACGAGGAATGGGCTTATGCAATGCGAACTTCGTTGAGGGCTCGTCGAAAGTGGGGGTTTGTTGATGGAACTATTCAATAACCTATTGAAGGAGCAACAAAATTGGAGGACTGGTGGACGGTGCAATCCATGTTTGTTTCATGGATTCACAATGCGATCGAACCTACCCTAAACTCTACCATAAGTCATATGGAGAATATAAAATACTTATGGGAGGTCATTAAGGAATGATTTGCAGTTGTGAATTGGCCATGAATTCAATAACTCAAATCTAAATTGGTAAATTGTAGGCAACGTGGTCTAGCCATGGTAGCCTATTATGGGAAGATGAAGGCTTTGTGAGAAGAATTGAAAAATTATGAACAACTCCCATCATGTAATTATGGAGGATGTAAGTGTGATATTGCAGCCCAGTTGGAGAAGAGATGAAAAGAAGAACGGGTGCACCAATTTCTTATGGGGTTAGATGACGTGACGTACGACACGGTTTGCTTAAGTTTATTAGTGATGGACCCTTTACCCTCTTTAAACAGGGTATATTGGACCCTTGTTGAGGAAAAAAGGATGAGAACCATAACATGAGCTAAGGAGAAAAGAGGAGAAGTAGTGGGTTTTTTTTGTCTAAACTGGAAACCAAGTTAGAGGAAGTGCTGAACAGAAGGATAAATCGATGGCCTACTCTCACTGTAATAGGAATGGGCATAAGCAACAAACTGTTTTCATCTCATTGGCTATCTTGACTAGTGGGGTGATCGTCTTAGAGGCGAAGGCAAAGAAACAGGACATGGAAAAGTTCAGCAACATGTCCAGAGATCTGACATAGGACACAGATGAAGTCAATTAAGAGTGAATGCCAACCAAACTGCACCAAGTAGCACGAGTAGTGCAGTAGCGCACTTGACTAAAGCAGTCAGAATAGGACTTGTAGAACTCAATAACAATCAGTGGAAAACCTTGCTTGAGTTACTAAATAATCACAAAGTCAATGACACCGAAAGAATGATAGGTAAGCCTCTAAATGTTCCTTGGATCATCGACACAAGGGCATCAAATCATGTGACAAGATGCTTGGCATTGTTATGTGATGTGTTGAGAAGTGAAAGGATGCCCGATGGGGCTACCTGATGGAAAGTTAGCCACGACAACCAAGGAAGGATATGTGACTCTTGATGATAATTTAAAACTTGAAAATGTTTTATATGTTCCCAGTTTAAGCTGCAATTTAATTTATGCGTATAACTTATAGATGAAGTAAATTGTGCTGTTCAATTCACCCAAAATTTATTTGTCGTGCAGGATCATACTTCGAGGATGTTTATTGGAGCGAGTGAATGATGAGATGAGCTCTATTGCTTCCAAAATGTTCCACGTGCAAACGTGCTCAAGATTGAAGGCGTGAATTCATTGGACCTCTAGCATAAGAGATTGGGTCATCCATTACCAAAAAATAATCAAGTTGGAACCTCAGGTTAGTTTTAGTAAAACTAGTGATATATTAAATAAAGCATGTGATGTTTGTCATCAAGCTAAATAGACGAGAGACAAATTTCCTAACTATGTTTACAAAGCTTCAGACGCTTTTGAACTCATTCACTGTGACTTTTGGGGATCAAATAAAACTCTGTCTTCTTATGACACATCATTTTTTTTTACTATAGTCGATGATTTTTCCCATGATGCTTAGATAGTTTTATTGATTGATAAAAAAAAGGTTATTGAACCACGTTGAACTTCTTTTCCTTGATTGTAAGACAATTTAGAAAATGGGTAAAAATGGTTAAAAGTGATAATGGAATAGAATTCACTTGCATGGCATACTACTTTCTTGAAATGACATAGTTTTTCAAACTATATGCATGGGAACCCCAAAGAAAAATGGTAAAGTAGAAAGGAAACATCGACATATCCTAAATGTCGCTCATGCTTTACGACTTTAAGGGCATCTTGCTATTAATTTTTGGGGTGAATGTGTCTTGGTGGCGGGATATCTTATTAACTGTACTCCTTCAATAGTTTTAAATGGGAAAACCCTTTTACAAAGTATTGTATGACAAGCCACCATCTTATGATCACTTACGTGTTTTGGGGTGCTTATGTTATGCTTATAATCAAGGAAGGAAAGGGGATAAATTTGCTAGTAAATGCTGGATCCCGTTCCCGGAGCCCAGCCATCGATGCCGGACCCCGTTCTCGGAGCCCAACTATCCACAACGGAATCACAAGCGAAGACCGTTGGGCCCGAGTCCTGACCCCCAAGGCTGAACCTGAGGTAAACCGTCGGGACAAACAGATGAAATAAACCGCGGAAGCCAAACTATCTCGACCAACATACATTCACAACTATGCATAATCATCCACAGTATAAACTTCAAGTCAATCTACACATCAACCAACTTCAAGTCAATCTACACATCAACCACAAAAAAATGCATCAGGATGCTCAATAATGAGATGCTCAATGAACTATCCAAAATAGAGACTAACTTAATACAAAAGTCTCTAACTATTGAGAAGCGTTCGATGCATTGCAAGGATTTAACTGTCGTCTTGACCTGAACCTGAGGAGGGAAAAATAATGGGGTGAGCTACACAGCTCAGTGGCTAATATATTTATAGCCATCGGTAACTAGTACAAATTCTAGCATATGTATAGCTATATGTCTAGCAAT
>JANZLC010000002.1:31583415-31596068 GCA_026413385.1 Erythroxylum gracilipes
TTGATCCGTCGTGTTTTCGATTATACATCATGTTCTTGTATGGTCTTTTTCCGCAGCGTATTGTGAATACACGGACCGTACGCGATCCAACAAAATGATTACAATCCTATATCTTCGAATCAAAAAAACCTCCTCCAGTTTCACGTAGTGGTGGTAGAGTTATTCTTTCTAATTGTTAAGAAAGATAAATCATTTTTTTGCTTCTTCACGCATATGTGTGTGTGTTTGTGATGTTTTGTTATGATGATAGAGAAACATATGTGGTTTAATTAAGAAGGCAAATATGCATAACAAATGTAAAGAAGTTTATAAATTAATAAATTTAATTAATTAAGCTTAACAGTGAAGAAGTTTACATCAATTAATAATTTTCAAATTTGTAGTACTTCCGATAGAAGGGGTTTGATAGTAATATGTGTATATTTCTGTATTAAATAAAAGTTCAATTAACTTAAGGTAAATGAAATATGAAATTACCAAACAATAAATTTTTAATAGATAACTTCTAATATATTTTGAATTATAAAAATTAATATAAATTAAATAATAATAATAATTAATTATTATAAGAACAAACCTGTAAACTAATTTAAACTATATGGACCAAATCTAAAAAACTGTTTCCATCTTTTCTAAAACATTTAACGACAAATTATTTTTTTGATATAAATGTTTTTTTAACAATCATATAATGTAGTTGCTATAAAGAAGCCATATAAATTTAGCAACCAAATTTATTGGTTGCTAATAGAAAATTTGAAATATTTGTAGTGATCACTCAATAATTGGTTGTTAATTTGGTTGTTATTAATAATTTTTTATAGCGACCATTAAAATTGTCGCTAAAATTGTTAAGTTTGGTCGTTATATTATTATCTATAAATTGTAAGTTTTAGTGACCATCTATAGCACCAAGTATTGATTGGTCGATAACAAATATACGTAACTTCTATATTGCAACCAAGTAATTTTGGTTGCAAAATGTATATAATTAGCAACCATTTTATTATAGTTGTTGATAATTTGGTCATGTAAATTTAGCAACCTAATTTATTGGTTACTAATGTAAAATTTGAAATATTGGTTACTAATGTAAAATTTGAAATACTTGTAGTGACCACTCAATATTGATTGTTAATTTGGTTGTTATTAATAATTTTCTATAGCGACCATTAAAGTTGTCGCTAAATTTATTAAGTTTGGTCGTTATATTATTATCCATGAATTGTAAGTTTTAGTGGCTATCTATAGTCACCAAGTATTAATTGATCGGTAAAAAATATACGTAACTTATCTATTTTTTGGTTGCAAAATGTATATGATTAGCAACCATTTTATTATAATGGCTGAAAATTTGGTTGCTGAAGCCAAATTTTCTTGTAGTGACAGGTTTAGACATGGGAGGCATCTGTTTGCTTCAAAATCAATATCTTTAGTTACTTTACAAGAAGCATTGTAGTCCACTGAAGTTGGTGTTTTTAAAAGTTGACATATGGTGCTGTCCAGTGAAATTGGTTTTTTAAAAGTTGACATACGATGCCAAAAGATTTACGAGTCCTTTTGTCAGCTATCCTGTCGTATCCAAACCTTTTCTTTACGACTTAGCATTTTAGCAGATAGTGACTGATTGCATTATTCGAGTTAACGCCCTCACATTACATGGTGGACATCCATTGGCCTGGGATCGTCCACGATAGAGCCATTTATATTCTTTCAAAAAGATGGAGCTTTCTAGTGTGTACTGCAAAAATGTTGACCTATATACGTCAATGTGTCCTATTCACGGCAGCCTCTTGGTTTTCCTTGAAACGGTCAATCATGTCGCTTTGATATATTATGATAAATAGAATATTTCTTTATCTTTTATGTAACTCTAATTTATAAAATTAACATTTTAACTTTCATTTAAACATAAGGTATATCATTTAAACAGCCTACAAAATACTTTTTAGAGGCTGTTTAAATTGTCAAGATTTTGAGTATTGAAACTAAGAAGATTTGTTCACAAGAATTCTTTGTGGTAAAGAGCCGTAAGGAAATATGAGCTAACAAGAAGGGTGGGTGTGCAATTGAAACAAAAAGTAGAATTAATAGAGGACTCTCACGCTAATTATGACAATTTTGACTTGAGATAGGGAAAGACTGAAAATTCGATACCGTAAACAATAAGCATTCCAAAGAAAGCTTAACAGGGAGGGCCGCAAAAAGAAGCACATCAAAGATAGAGATTCCCATTTGCACTTCCCCTGTTACAAGAAAGCATATCAGCTATCAAGGGAGGTTCGATGAGAATACGTAGAAAGAAAATGTGCACAATCATCTTCAGTACATCTGGCCATAGAGTTCAAAATGCATGTCCCGAGCAAGGACCTTCCTGACTTGAAAACAAAAACGAAGTTTAACAGAAGTAAGAAAGTAGGGAGTCACAATGAAGTCGGTATTTAGGTACAAGGAAATTATACCATGAACTTCAGAAATATTAGTGTTTATTATACTGAGTTTACATGAACTATATCCCTATGAATACGGGCAAATTTCCGAACAAAGACAAGCCAAGAAGGTTCGCTTTTGGTCAAGCTCTCCCTCTTTTTTTGGGTCAGTCTCTTTTGATGTGTATTGCTCTTACATTTTCTGATTGTGGTCCGCAAAACGACATATAGAGAACCCTTTGTTTCAGGTATTTGAATGCAAGAATCGAGGGTTCAACAGAATACTTCTTTCCCCTTATTGCTAGATTTGAGATATCCATACTGGATTAAGACATATGATCTTTTTCCATCTTCCCTGACTTTAGAAATCACCAATCAAAACTGCCAAATTTGACCGTGTACCTGCAGGATAACGTTAATTTTGTAGTCTACCGAAGGTGATGGTTTGGATATATAGAAAGCTTCGTAAGGATCTTTGGTGGAAGCCTTCCCGTCATATCCAATTTTAATGGCCTGTATTGCATATGGTATAATGTATAATTAACGAGGAACAACACATCCCAAAAGGGCAGGCATTAACTAATTATAAAGAGCAATGCTCTTTTGCAAGATTCTCATTTTAACGAGTAATATCTACTTGAGTCTTCATGTAACCCCGCTCGTAGCCTTTGATTCTCCTCTTTGTTATTATTTTCTAGTACATTTCATGGAGCTTTTGGATGGTGTTTTTTTAATCAACAACGAAAAGATGGTGGTTTTGCAACAACCACCTGATCACCATCACTTTTTGTGGATTATTTTCTAAAGTACGCTCTTTATATAATTAATCAGGTAACTAAAGGGATAAGATGATTGAATGATTGAGATAACACGTTTTATCCCATGGCAACTAACAACAGTCAACAGTGACCTTATCTCAATACTTGAATTTGAATATTGGTTATCATCGTGGGCGGATAAACATCACAACTTTCACATGAAACATGACAAGCCGTTTACGGAAAACGCAACATAGACCAATATTCTGTTCCATGAATAGCAAATTGTCGTTTTAGGCCGAAATGGCCACAGTTCATCAGGAATTAGGCCGTCAAAGGGGAGAGCGAAGATCGTCTATTCCTTCTATCCAAAACCACGCTGACCTCTTTTTTTTTTTTTGATGGTTTTAATTATGGAAAAACACTTTTATATCATTTACTAATCTCCACTTAAGCCAGACAGACAGGTTTCTTACGAAAGGCAAAGCTATTATTCCAAATTTTAAACGGCTGCATATATAAAAACAATTTGAATCCGTAACCTCACTTAAGGCAGAAGAATCCTCTACCAATTGACCCGCGCCTTAGGTTCCTGTTCTATCACTATCTAACTACAAATTTCCTTAAGACCTACTGAAATTTGTGACTATGCAGGAATGACATAGGGTTAGTCTTGGATAAAAGTAACAGAAGAATTGGTCCCGACAAAGGAGGTTCACGTAGACGACCCAAAACATCAAGCAGACCCCACCATATACTCTCAATCCACCAACTTTTCCTCGCTTGCATCAAATCATATCATTAGTGTCTTGCTTTATTGGGTCTATCTTACCTTTTTCCACTACGATAAGAGCTTCCAAGCAAACTAACCAAAGATACGAAATTATATCAATTTGGTTGAAGCTTAGATTTGTCCTGCACGCATCATATGGAGAACAACGATCCTAGTTCTTCCAAAACTGATAGGAAAACTGCAGAGAGGAACAGGAGAAATCAGATGAAAGCCCTCTATTCGACTCTCAATTCTCTTGTACCCCGTCTTGGTTCAACGGTCACACACTCTTTATCTTCCATTTTCTCTATTTCACATATTTTTCTTACACGTATATATCTTCTAACTTGTCATCATCTTTTTCTTTTCTTTTTTCTTTTTTTCTTTTCGGTGTGATTTCCTTTATACGGGGTTGCAGGAATCAACGTCATTGCCAGATCAAATTGATGAGGCCGCAAGCTACATTAAAAAGTTGCAGATAAACTTGGAGAAAATGAAGGAAAGAAAAGATGCATTGTTGGGAATAGAAAGACCAAATACAAGTATACAAACTGGAGCAACAATGGGATTAAGACCGCCACAGATCGACATTCAGGAAACAGGTTCCGCTTTAGAGGTTATTTTGATAACTGGGTTGCATTGCCACTTCTTGTTCAATGAAGCCATTCGCGTTCTCCATGAAGAAGGAGCTGAGGTTGTCAATGCAAGCTTTTCGGTGGTCGATGATACTGTTTTCCACACAATACACTCAAAGGTAATCGCTGAATTAATTTATATATTGACCGCATTTACGACGAATTCTAGTTACTTGATGATTAGGGTACGGTATAATACGTTAATCTCTACAGGTTAGTGATTCTGGACCGAGTTCTATGGCTGGAAGGATTTCTGCGAGGTTAGAAAAGTTCGCCCAAGATGTTAGAACAATTTGAAGTTCATAGAATTTAGCTTGTATGTATTAATTAGTTTTACGAAGAAGGCTAAATTAAGTGACTCGCGAGAGAGCAAAGAAGTCTCATGCTCATGTTAGATCTATATTGTTCTAATTCTTTCCTGATTTGAATCTGGTCCATGGTTCTAATTAAGTTATCAGAAAGCGACGAATAAAGATCCAGTTGTAAGTCACGGTCATAGCTGTTGATCGTCTTTGATTTGTTAACTAAATGGTGGTTTTTAATCGTAGCTAAGCGTTGCCGACATGTTCATTATCAGTCAAATACAAAGTTTTCTTGGTTTTTGTGTGGATTAGTTGTATTAGATATTCTTCTCTTATTATCTGATGAATTCTAGGTTTTCAAGGATGAATAAATGGAAAGAAGTAATTTTTCTAGTTTCATAATCGCATTATTAGTTGTTCTCCATTTGCAAAGCTTAAAGAATTTCCTAGCTTTCGTAGATTATGTTAATATAAGAAACTCCATCAATCGGGCGTGTATGAAACGGGTTCTTTGCGCAGCTATCACTGCTTCCAGTTCCAGAAACTCCCGACACCTTCTTCAGTTAAACTTCCAACATATGCAATGCAATTTAGTATGGGTCGGAAACGAATTCAGAAGCCTCTTTGTAGATTCAAACAAAAAAAGTTGAAACTTCCACGTACGAGGATTATTATCTCATGAAGTAGAATGAGTACTGTGATTACATTTTCTTCTGCTTCTCAGATAAAATATTTGTGGTTTCACTGTCGGTACTAACAAAAACTTAGTCAATTTGAATTATAGTATGTTTAACAAAATTCCATTTAAACCAAATATTTCGTAATGTTTAAAATGAAAATCAATGTTTTGAAAATATTTAATCCCAACACTAATTTAACAACTATGTCAAAAAAATTTATCCACACATTTCTATTATTTTTTTGAGTTTTTTAGCTAGTTATCTTAGAAAATCGAGGTAGGATTCAATTCCATATATAGCGAAATAATTATGAAACTTTTTCATATTTAATTTCTACAAGTCAAGATTACTTTAAATTTTTATGTATAAATCATAATAAAGCAAGAATCATAATTCGTACCTTATTTTCAAATTTGATCATATTCTTGTCGTATCCCTAAAATTATTTTTAAAACTAGCTCATCTCAATCACCATAATCGTATAAGTGTTCGGTTTTTAACGACATCCACATAACATATTGAGAGAATTTTATAACTATTACAGAGAGGGTTAGGTAAGAAGTGTTAACTCTCCTAGAACTTAATTATATTTATAATAGATTTTGGACATTTAGTAATTTAATTAAAATTAAATTCTAATTTCAATTAAATTTTATTCAAAATTATAAAAATTCTAATTAAATACCATTTATGTCTAAATAAGATTCAAAATATCATATTGATCCTTATTTATTAAATATCTCATATTTAATTATAAAATTTATCAACTTGATTAAAATATATTTTCTCTTTTTAACTTGTTCTTTGTGTGTGACTCATTAGGTTTCAAATATGTTGGCAATGTATATAAATTATAACCCTAAACTATATTTAAGATTACATAAATTATCTCTTTTAATTTATCTTTAATTCTCTAATTAAACAGCTTGTATCTATAGATCAAGATTGACGTCTAGCAACATATTATGACCACCTAAATATTTAAGAATGTCAAAGTGATTTTGACTAACATTTTTGTGTATAATTTTTTTTGTACAATTCAATCTTTTTATCATACAGTATTGTGATTAGAAATAGAGCATAAAATTAATGTCTACTCTATTTAAATTCAATCATGTTAGTTCTCTACCATTAGTAATTGATTTTATTAATTACATTTGTAAAATATTTATAAAGCATCATTCTACATTATTCAAGGATTTCCCGAATCGATTTTAATTGAGAATAATAAAATATTCTCCTTAATTACTTTAGGGTGATGAATCTTATATTAATTATTCAATTACCTCTATATAGTTCATGCTATATTCAATGACTATCTATTGACTACCCTTGACTAGAATATATCATAAGTAGTATCAAAACATAACAATCCCTATATAAGATAACTTTAGATATTTCAAGTCAAAGGATCATCACAATAAGAATTTTCATACACATACAAGGAATGTCCCAAATGGATTTTTCATATGGGGTCAGTTCCATAAACTTGTTCTTTAACAGATATCCATATATTTGTTTAAGTATCTCTACACTTTAGTCTTAATATAACAATAACTAAGAACAATTTAGGGATAATATATAAATGTAAATGAATCTCATAATTATAATTTCCTCATAATTTTATTTTTAACGTATAATTATCCCATGGACCTTATATATATATATATATCTAAATATGTATAAGATAAAGAATGCCTATAGTTATTTTATCACTAAACTACAATAAACCAATTGGTTATCGGGTATAAACCAATAATTTCTCACTTGCATTAAGCTAATCGTTTAAGTATCTTGTACCATATCATTATATGACAATCATGCTAATGTGAGGACATTAGTTTATAGTAAGAATTCTATAAGACTCTCTATAGTAAGTACTTGCTTAACTTTTACAATTTTCATCTCAATTATCATCATAATTAAAAGAAACTGCCTAAATATATACTTGGCTCTTTGATGAGATCTTAGGTCCTTTTGAATGCTTAAAAACTCTAATGTTCTACAGTACATTATTGTTTGAATAATGCAATAAATTATACCAAGTTTCTTAATAAACTTCTTGATCCAAATAATCATTTCAACTAAATAAAAACATATTATGACTTAATTAACAACCATTGTTATATTGAAAACTTTCAAATCATAAAATAATATTATTTTAAGTAAAATATAACTTAACTTGGATTATTTCTAAAGTTAATATCCATATAACCTTGAACTCAAATATCAACTCATATATAGAATAATGGATATCTTTAATATATGATAAGTATTAGATATCTCAAATACTAAACACCTGATGGAAAACCATAGGCATGTGAAAGATAAGAAGATAAGCATACATAGTGTGATTTGCCTCAAAGAAGCTTAGGATATGACTTGCATGGACATGAGCTTGCAAAAAGAGGCTTAGGAGTTGAAATTGGATCATATTTGAAGTCTAAATGTGCAAGGCAAAGGGCTTAATGAAATTCCCATATCAAAGGCCCAACATTCAAGTCTAATGTTCCTAAGGGGTCCATTAAAAGATGTTGGAGGCCTAATGACAAGAGTTAGGGCCGAAGCAATGAAGCAAGCATTGAATTATTTGATCCAAGACCTTCAAGAGATAGAGCCCATGTTGTTGAGTCAGATTTCATCTCATTAAGGTCCAAAAGGCATTGTCTTACTCCTCGAAGCCCAACATGAAGTGTCCAAAGGCCCACATGGAGTCCAATTGGGAGAACTCACTTAAAATACCATGTGACAATCGTGTTCCACTTAAAAATAAGGAGAAGGATGTGATCTATAAGGTCCAATATTCAGATCATGTTTTAATTAGTTTCCTTTTTTTTCCTTGAAATAAGGTCGTCTAGTCAACACCTTTCTAAGTTTATTTTGTTTCCGTTTAGGGATTGATTTGTTTCCTTTTATTTAGCTTCTTCTTTAGGACATTAAGTTAGGAAGTTTTTCCTATAAATAGGCACCCTCTATGTACTTTGAAAAGGGGATTTTTCATTCAAAAATAATATTGAGTATTATTGAGAGCATTCTTGCTTTCTTTGTATTCTTTGAGAATACTTGACTTATTGAAAGAGTGGTCTTCCTTTGTGGCGTCCCAAGGTTAGAGTTCTAAGAGACAAGTTCTCCTAGGGTTCTTTCCATTGACTAACATTCTTGCTAGGGTTCTAAGAGACAAGTTCTCTTAGGGTTCTTTCTGTTGACCAACATTCTTCTAACCCCTTTTCTCTTTGTGTTCTATTTCTATCTTTTCAATTTTGTTTCTTATGCTTCCATGTGTGTTTGATTCTAGCCAGTCTCGGGCATAGGTCCATCCTATTGAAGGTTCTCTAGGATAAGTTCCTATTGGGTCTCGCATCATTTGGTTGCTAGATTTCAAATAACTATCCTTTTGTTGTTTATTTTCGTTCTTTTTCTCTGTCCATTTTTCATCCACTGTTTCGTTCACTTTTTGTTTGAGTTTTTGGCTGAATAATAGGTGTTTCTTCAAGTTCAGAATCTCTTCTTTCTCCTCGTCTTGGAATCACTCAAATCCAAGCTTTCTAGAGCAAGTTACATTACATCAAAAATTGAGAGTATCCAGCTTCTGAAAATTGTTTTCCTTCCATATTTGTTTGTGTGAGCTTGAATTTATCTGTAAAAAATAGAAGTAAGAAAATCGTGAAAAAAAGAAGAAAAAAAGAAATTCGAAAAAAAAGAAATTCGGCAAAAAAAAGAAAAGAAAGAAAAAAGGAAGAAAATCATCAAAGTGTGTGTTGCAATTTCTAGAGAAGTGGAGTCCATGTTTGTTACTTTCCTAATCGTAATCAAATAAAGACAACATCTTTCCTATAGCTTGAACTTTAATTGCAAGCACATTCCTATCTTGTATTGCTTGGAATTTAATCACTTTCCTATTTGCTTCACTTTCTTATTTCAATTACTTTCCTATTTTGCCTTTAGTTTCCTATTTCATTTCTTGCCTTATTCATCTTTCTTTAGCTTTAAGTTTGACTTTCCTTGAGATAATCACTTCCTTTAATTCATTCCTTATACGTTTTGTGCTTCATCTGTGTTTTGCGCTTCTTCTGTTTTCCCCACTTTTTCTGTGTTTTGCACATCTTCTGTATTTTGTGCATCTCCTGTGTTTTGCACTTCTCATGTGTTTTGCGCTTCTTCTGTGTTTCTTCACTTCTTCTGTGTTTTGCGCTTCTTCTGTATTTTAAGCTTCTTCTGTGCTTTGCTCTTCTTTTGTATTTTGCGCTTGTTCTGTGTTTTGTTCTTCTTCTGTGTTTTGCACTTCATTTGTGTTTTACACTTCTTCTATGCTTTGTGCATCTTTTGTGTTTTACGCTTCTTCTGTGTTTCTCCACTTCTTCTATATTTTGCGCATCTTCGGTGTTTCTCCACCTCTTTTGTGCTTTGTGCATCTTCTGTATTTTGCGCTTCTTCTGTATTCTCCTCTTTTTCTGTGTTTTGCGCTTCATCTATGTTTTGTGCATCTACTGTGTTTTGCGCTTCTTCTGTGATTCTCCACTTCTTCTTTGTTTTGCGCATCTTTTGTGTTTTGTGCTTCTTCTGTGTTTTGCGCATCTTCTGTATTTTGTGCTTCTTTTGTGTTTCTCCACTTCTTTTGTGTTTGCGCATCTTTTGTGTTTTGTGCTTCTTCTGTTTTTCTCCACTTTTTATGTGTTTTGCGCTTCTCCTGTGTTTTACGCTTCTCATGTGTTTTGCGCTTCTTCTATGTTTCTTCACTTCTTCTGTGTTTTGCACTTCTTCTGTGTTTTGAGCTTCTTCTGTGCTTTGCTCTTCTTTTGTATTTTGCACTTGTTCTGTGTTTTGTTCTTCTTATGTGTTTTGCACTTCTTCTATGCTTTGTGCATCTTTGGTATTTTACACTTCTTCTGTGTTTCTCCACTTCTTCTGTGTTTTGTGCATCTTCGGTGTTTCTCCACTTCTTCTGTGCTTTATGCATCTTCTGTGTTTTGCACTTCTTCTGTATTCTCCTCTTCTTCGGTGTTTTGCGCTTCATCTATGTTTTGCGCTTCTTCTGTGATTCTCCACTTCTGTTGTGTTTTGTGCTTCTTCTGTGTTTCCCCACTTCTTCTTTGTTTTGCGCTTCCTCTATATTTTCCGCTTCTTTTGTGCTTTGCGCTTCTTTTGTATTTCTCCACTTCTTTTGTGTTTTGTGCTTCTTCTGTGTTTCCCAACTTCTTCTTTGTTTTGCGCTTCTTCTGTGTTTTTCGCTTCTTCTGTGCTTTGCGCTTCTTTTGTATTTTGCGCTTGTTCTGTGTTTTGTTCTTCTTCTGTGTTTAGCACTTCTTCTATGTTTTGCACATCTTCTATGTTTTATGCTTCTTCTATGTTTCTCCACTTCTTTTGTGCTTTGCGTAACTTCAGTGTTATGCGTATCTTCTGTGTTTTGCGCTGCTTTTGTATTTCTCCTCTTCTTCTGTGTTTTGCGCTTCTTCTGTGATTCTCCACTTCTTCTGTGTTTTGCACATCTTTTATGTTTTACACTTCTTTTGTGTTTTGCGCTTCTACTGTGTTTCGCGCATCTTCAGTGTTTTGCACTTCTTCTGTGTTTTGCGCATCTTCAGTGTTTTGCGCTTTGCACTTCTTCTGTGTTTTGCACTTCATCTATGTTTCTCCATTTATGTGTTTTGCGCATCTTCTGTGTTTTACGCTTCTTCTGCATTTTGCGCTTCTTCAGTGTTTTACGCTTCTTCTGTGTTTCCCCACTTCTTCTATGTTTTGCGCATCTTCTGTGTTTTGTGCTTCTTTTGTGTTTTGTGCTTCTTCTATGTTTCTCTACTTCTTTTGTGTTTTACACTTCTTCTTTGTTTCTCTACTTCCTCTGTGTTTGACACTTCTTTGGTGTTTCTCCAGTTCTTCTGTGTTTTGCGCTTCTTCTGTGTTTCTCCACTTTTTTTTCGTGTTTTCTACTTTTGTGTTTTGTGCATCTTCTTTGTTTTGCGCTTCTTCTATGTTTTGCGCTTCTTCTGTGTTTTGAGCATCTTCTGTCCTTTGCGCATCTTTTGTGTTTTGGACTTCTTCTGTGTTTTGCCCTTCTTCTGTGTTTTGCGCTTCTTCTATGTTTTACGGGTCTTCTGTGTTTTTCGCTTCTTCTGTGTTTTGCGCATCTTCTACGTTTTTCGCATTTCCTATGTTTTGTGCCTCTTCTGTCTTTCTCCACTTCTTCTATATTTTGGGGTTCTACTGTGTTTTGCGTATCTTCTGTGTTTTGCGCATCTTATATGTTTTACGCTTCAACTGAGTTTTGCGCTTCTTCTGTGTTTTGCGCATCTTCTGTGTTTTATACTACTTCCGTGTTTCTCCGATTCTTCTGTGTTTTTCGCTTTTTCCATATTTCTGCACTTCTTCTATGTTTTGCGCATCTTCTGTGTTTCTGTCCTTCTTCTGTGTTTTGCACTTCTTCTGTGTTTCGCATTTCTTCTGTGTTTTGCGCATCTTCTGTGTTTTGTGCTTTTTTGTGTTTTACGTTTCTTCTGTGTTTTGCGTATATTATGCGTTTTGCGCTTCTTGTGTGTTTTATGCTTCTTCTGTGTTTTGCGCTTCTTCTGTGTTTCTCCACTTCTTCTATGTTTTGTGGTTCTTCTCTATTTTGTGCTTCCACTGTGTTTTGCGGTTCTTTTGTGTTTTGAGCTTCTTCTGTGTTTTGCGCATCTTCTGTGTTTTGCACTTCTTTTATGTTTTACTCTTCTTCTGTGTTTTGTGCATCTTCTGTGTTTTGCGCATCTTCTGTGTTTTGCGCATCTTCTGTATTTTGCGCATCTTCTCTGTTTTGTGCTTCTTCTGTGACACTTCTTCTATGTTTGGCGCAACTTATGTGTTTTGCGCTCTTTCTGTGTTTTGCGCATCTTATGTGTTTTGCGCTTCTTCTGTGTTTTGCGTTTATTCGATGTTTCTCCACTTCTTCTGTGCTTTGCGCTTCTTCTGTGTTTTGCGCATCTACTGTGTTTTGCGCTTCTTGTGTGTTTTGCGCGTCTTATGTGTTTGGCGCATCTTGTGTGTTTTGCCCATCTTTTGTGTTTTCCGTATCTTCTGTGTTTTGCGCTTTATCTGTGTTTTGCG
>JANZLC010000002.1:31616266-31630759 GCA_026413385.1 Erythroxylum gracilipes
AAAACCTGCATTCAGTACAATACGAATTGATTATTGCATCGAACCTACTCTAATGCAAAAGCTTCCTCTCCAGATTAATCAATACTTTTAGGCTTCACGGGCATTGATTGTTTCCTTCTCTTTTTCTTGGCAATGTGACCCACTAAAGCAACTTGGAGTCTGACAAGGGTGTAGTATATTCCCAACACCATTACGATTTCTTTTTCTAATAATTGTTTCAAGCTTGATCCTCTTTGTAAAACGATCATGTCCACTCCTTCTTCTCCACCATCTTTCGCATTCATGACCTGTCTGCTCATTTCCTTGCTTAGTCTTTTTCCCTCAAGCTGTGTGTCTAGAACTACTAATACCACACGCCCGCCACGAGGGCTCTCTATTGATTACTACGCCAAAACATGCCCTCAACTTGAGCAACTCATAGGTTCAGTAACTTCTCAGCAATTCAAAGAAGCACCGGTTTCCGGTCCATCCACCATTCGATTGTTTTTCCACGACTGCTTTGTAGAAGTAATTTGAACCACGCTACATTCTTCAACACAGCTTTTGCATGCATACCCACCATAAGTTTATGAGATAATTAAAGCTGCCAATTCTATGCCTTTGTTATAGTCATTGCATATGTGTTGATATTGAAGGGATGCGATGCGTCAATATTGGTATCAACGAAGCCGGGAAGCAAAGAGTTGGCGGAGAAAGATGCAGAGGAGAACAAGGACATGAGAGTTGAGGGATTTAAGATTATGAGCAAGGCCAAGGCATTGGTGGAGAGCAAGTGCCCTGGTGTTGTGTCCTGTGCAGATATACTTGCACTTGCAGCAAGAGATTTTGTGCACTTGGTATGTGTTTCAATTGTCTTTTCCTGACATATGCTTCGCTATATGGCTACATTTATCACTTCCTAATCATATACAACCTGTTTCCTCTCCTTTTCTATTTAACGCCTCTTGGATGATTGCAAGTTCACAAGTTCACAGACCGAAATTCTCTGTTCAGATTATAGTTGAACCTGGAAAAATATTTTTCTTTCATTCCTTTCAAGGGAAAAGTTGAGTAATAGTAAGAGTAGACCACCAATCAGAAAAGGAAAGGAACAGGACAATGAGAAAAACAATTTTTCGGCTTCTAGCCATTTGGTACGAGCTAACATGCACTCATGGCTAGAAGCCACAAGTTTTCTTTCATATGTCCGTAACTCTTGATTTATGATATAACAGATCCTAATTGAAATGAAGTCATTTCTCATCTTACGCTTAATTGCCAAGTACAATGCATGAATGGTCTTCTTAGAGATGAGCAGAAAATCGAGTCTTTTCACTTTTTTCTTTTTTCCATTGATGTCATTACGTTAAGCAGATAAGAAACGCTTCCAATTCTGGATGGTAGGGGTAAACTTTTGTCTGGTCTATGCTGAGAAGCAAACCATACTAATGTTTTAAGGGATGGAAATATGGATTACATATCTTATGCGCCCGTTTGTCATTATAAACACGTATGAGCATAAAAGCACCTAACATAAGTCACCATTAATGTACTAATTAACCATTCTTTGATTTTCATGACTGGAATATTCGTCCACTGTGAAGGTCAAGGTTTGGCTTTATGCAATAGGGACAAGTAAGACCCATTTAGAATTTCTAAGGAACTCAGTAAAGGGACAACACTGAGATTTTAGTTCATGGTGTAATTAAGGTAAGCATTTGTTGAGGAAATATTTGATGCCTTTCTTTTTCATCTCAGTTTTCATTGTCCCCACCTTCTTGTTACTTTTAAGATGGTTGTCTTATTGGTAAGGGTAAGCTCACCATCCTTACATTATAATGATGGTGTTTTAATTGTGGAGTACATCAAATTGTTTTTTCAACATGTTTTATTAAATCTTATTTATACATTTATGTAGAGTCCATGTAAATATGTGGATGAAATTTAATGGAATATGATAAAAACACCATAATGAAGATCTGATTCCAAATTTATATGGACTCTACATAAATGTATAAACACATTTCTAAAATAGTTAGTATAAATGATAAAAGATCAAATTAACGTTTTCATATTTAAGTATTCTTGTCCATTCCTAAAATTATCATGAATCCAATTAGGTATGGATACCTCAAATTAAACGTTTCTCAATGATTATATTAAACGGATCAGGCTTGCTTTGATTCTAGCTTCTAGCACCTAAACTGATTGTTAGTTATACTCGATGCATTAACCAACCATGAATATTATTTGGGTTGCTCCAAAAAGTGGCTACTGCAATGAGAAAATAAACTTTAGTGTACAATAATATGGTATTGCTAAGGAATCTCATTGTCATCTTGCTGTTATGTACTTATGAGTGAGAGAATATTGTGATCTTGGAAAAGAGATCATATCTCTTTTACAATCTTATGAGATGCAAAATCCCTAAATCCTGCAATTTCTTTTTTTGTCCAATATACCATTCTATAGCTAAGAAACATATATGCCAAAATGCATCAAAAATTACCACTGGATGTAATAGTTCATCCGTTCTAATCTCCCCATCAAAAGTTGAAGTTTTTGGTTCCTTTCTATTCTAAGTTAGAGCACAGCTAGAAGTGTCCTAAGAAGTGTTACTGTGAATCAAGATTATTGTTTCACGTTAGATGATTTTACTTAACATCTACTCATTTAAGCACAGGCAGGTGGTCCATATTACCAAGTCAAGAAAGGCAGGTGGGATGGCAAAATATCAATGGCATCAATGGTGGCTTCCAATCTTCCTCTTGCAAATTTCACAGTTGATCAACTACTGAAACTCTTTAATTCCAAAGGGTTAACTTTGGAGGACCTAGTTGTGCTCTCTGGTGCACATACAATAGGCTTTGCCCATTGCAAGCATTTTATTGATAGACTTTATAATTATCATGGCACTAAACAACCTGACTCTGCCATGAACCCAAAGCTACTCAAGGCTCTAAAGATGTCATGCCCACCATTTGGTGGAAATGCGGATATTGTTGTACCATTTGATATGACTACTCCTTTCTTGTTTGATCATGCTTATTTTGGAAATTTACAGGCCAATTTAGGGCTGCTGACCTCGGACCAAGGCCTTTTTATTGACCCTAGGACTAAGCCTTTTGTCCAACAACTCGCCAAGGATAAGCAGAAGTTTTTCCAAGCATTTTCTATGGCAATGGAAAAAATGGGTTCAATAGGTGTAAAAAGAGGAAGAGAGCATGGAGAGATAAGGAAAGATTGTAGCTTGGTTGGAGCTTGAAGTTTTCTTTTTTTTTAGTCTTTTACTTTTAGATTTTATTTTTGTGTTACTGAGACCGTGTGAATGTTAAGATTTTGGAGTTAGGAGGGTTATAAAAGGTTTCTCAACAAACTAATAGTTGCAATATTTGTATTTTTTTTCATGCTTATTGCAGTTAGACAATGATTGGATAATATTTCAAATACATAAAAGTTGTTATAAAAAAACTTAAACGTAACCTAATAATTTTATTTTGATGGGTTATCTACTTAAAATTTTTAAGAGAAGGGGTTCAGTTTGTCGACTTATTTTTGTCTTTATATATCAATATGAAAAATTATAGGTAAACAGTTTACAGTATTAACTAAAAACAAAAGGTTCTTTTTTACTTACAAAATCATGCAAACGTTTTGTTAATTAGAGGCATTAATAACTTCAACATTTACAATAAAATCAAAGGCATTAATAACTTCAACATTTACAATAAAATCAAAAGGATTAAATTAAACCTTAACATTTTTCTTATCTTAATTCAATCCAAACTCAAATGTTTCTAACATGTTTAAAAAATTAGACCTTATCATTTTCATCAAAATTCAATTTAAATTCAAACATTTCAACATATTTAAAAAGAATCATAACATTTCATAAGCATTTAATCTACACCCTAACTGGACTAGATTACCTCTTCCTATTACCATGTGCCTACCTATAAGCCCTTACTTTATTTAGCAACTGAGACGTAAATAATTTAAGGATAATAAAATTTTTCTCTCCTATGCTCTTTCATCTCTCTCCCTAATTTCTCTCTATATATTTATTCTGGAACCTTCATGCAGCAATGGATTCTGTTGGAGAATGGCATGGTTAAGAAGTTTCCCAAGATTATAATTTTACTAACCACTTACTTAACACAAGGCAATATTAGAGGATGCTCTATTATAAGCCTTCCAGTAGCTCTTAGCACGATTCGCTCCACGACCTGAGAAGGAAAGAATATTAAAAACACAATATCCATTTAATATATGAAAGTAATTCTTGCAGCAGAACGAAACCTTACCAAATTCTTAATATCTTTGCCTAGTATCTCATGAAATAGATTTGCAAACAATACAAATCAACTATCAATTCTAGAAATTTTATGAAATAGAAATAGATGCAAGAAAATTTTTTCTCATTTAAGTGTGAGTTTCATCCATTAGGATTATACTAAAAGGACCTTCGTCTTAATATCATAAATAACAAAAACCATAAAAATTTTTGGGTTGTAAAGATGAGGCTTGGGCTTGGAATGTAAGGGCCAGCCCTGGGCAAGGGTAAGAAGGGCACCTGCCTAGGGTCCACTCTTATGAAGAACAAAATAGGGCTCAATCTTAATCCTCATAAAGAACAAAATGAGACAAAATAGGGCTTATTCTTGACCCTCATGAAAAGAAAAATAAGGTAAAATAGGTTTCAGCTCACTCTTGACACTTATAAAGAGAAAAATGAGTCAAATCCTCTTAACTTCTTTTTATTCTTTATATATTTTTTCATTTGATTTTTTTGAGTTGTTATATAAATCTTAATATTAATAATTAATGCAACCTATTAAATTCTTCAATTGTGTCACAATAAGGGGCTTAATGTAGCTTCTTTAATAATAAAAATATGCTCTTTTTTTATCAAGGGGAACCCACAACATGCCTAGCTCATAATCCTACAACACTACGAGGTAATGACACTCCCATATTGTGCTGCGACGATAGGTTGTTGACAAAATCCGTCGAATACTCTAAAATATGTAGTCCAAGAGAGAGGGTGGCTTAAAGCAAAGGTTACCAATGCATCGGTACATCTGTTTCCCTCCTGATAAGTGTGTTAAATATGGACTATCCATTACCTTTGAAAAAGCTCCATAGTTTATTAGAAGAGGGCACTGTATTGGTCGGCCACTAGTTGCTTGAGTTGAAGGTTATCAATGACACTTTGTTATCAAGCTCAAGTATAATTTGTAAGAAACCTAACTCCCAAGTTGTGAGTAAGGCAAAATGGACACCCCATGATTTAGCTAAAAAAAGCTGAGCCAATGCCTATGTTGGCTGCCAAACCTCCACATCAGGAGTTTGTTTCATCTCGAATTAATCCTCCTGTCGTAATAAGGTGTGTGACTAGTTTGGAGGCTCCATCAGCATTAATCTTGTGCCAATTTGCTTTAGGATGATGCCACAGGATGAAAGCCTCTTATCTGTTAGGTTTTTTCATAGTGTTCAATAGTTGTATATTTGTATAATTGACTCGTCTCGATTTCACTAGAATTTAGGTGACCAAAAGTTCCTCAGAATGTCCTTCTCCCTCAAACCAAAGCAAATTCCTTTCATTCCAAAGGGACAAGAATGTGACTCTAAAGATTGTTATCCATAGCGTCTCATTTAATAGCAAGGTTTCTTGCAAGTTGTTGATAAAGTAGTCAGTGATGTTCCATGTAAAAAAATTACAATGTTTACCTTGAGGGATGGGTTTGGTCTAGAGATCTTTCACTTGTGGGCACCATCTTAAAACATGGTAAATGGTTTCTACTCCTCTACATAATGAGCAATCATCATATAAAATAAAGTGTTTCCTTTTTCTTTTAACATTGGTAGGGAGAGCTTCGTGTAGGCACAACTAAAGGAAAGTTTAATTTCGTTTTGTTCCTTTTCATGAAGAAACTACAATCCATTTGAGCTTTGGGTCTTGCCATTGATTTCCACATGGTAGGTTGTAAGCAGAAGATGCAGTGAAGGCTCCTGAGTCCATCAAAGCCCACAAAGGTTTGTTTAGGCTGCGTTGAGGGAAATGGGCCTGAATTTCCTAGATAATTTCCTATGGTAGCTTCCCCTATAATTTTTTTAAATCCCAACGCCCATTAGAGTTAACAAAATCATAGATAGGCAGGTCGGCTTCATGGTGAAGGACAGGAGAAATTGCCAATTCTATTAGTGACTTCCTTGCTTTGAGCCATATGTCTTCTCATAAGCGAACTCGATGGCCAGTACCAACTATCCAACAAATTCCAGTCAAGCATAATTCCCAGATGTGGCTGAGGTGGCGCTAAAGGTGAGATGCATTTTTAGTGGGGAGGGGTCCAAGGATGTCTTCAGGTGGTAGTTTATATTTGGTGCAGAGGACTTTAGCCTGTAGCTCCAATGGGTGGGAGATAATGCCGCAGACAATTTTGAACAGTAAAGTTTTGCTTCATTTTTTCATACTGCAAAAACCAAGACCTTTGCTTAATTCGGGGCTATAAATTACATCTCATTTAATAAGGTGTAATTTCCTTTGAGTTTTGAAGCTTCCCCATAGGAAATTTCTTTGAGCTTGGTCCATTTTCACACATACTGTCTTGGGGAAGCTTGTGGATTACATACTATATAATGGGATTGAGGTTAGAACTAACTTGCATAGAGTAGCTCGATCTGCCAAAACAATTTTGTTCAAGTTCTAGCCGTTGATTTTATTCTCCAATTTTTGCAAGACCTGAGCATAAGTCTTGGAAGTGACTCGGCCATAGATCAGAGGGACTCCAAGGTATAAAGAGCACCCATCAATAAATTGCTTCTTGCATTACCTCTTTTCTACCCTATTTTTGTGGGTTAATTTTTAGTTCTAAAACCCAATATGGTATCAAAGCTCCTTATAATCTTAAGGTTCCTATGAGTAATCGAGAAATAGTACCGGTATGGTGTGCATTAATACATTAGCTCTTTCACCTCCAATTTTTAATGGTAAGAATTATCAAATTTAAGCAATCAAAATGAAAGCTTACTTGAGAGGTATTGGCTTGTGGTAGTGGGTTGAAGGTGAAAGGCAAATACCACTTCTAGGAAATAACCTAACACTCAATCAAATTAGGGCTTATGAAGATAAAGAAGCCAAAGCTCTAAGACTTTTATATCAAATTTATGATATTGTCTCTAAATCAAAATTTCTAATAATTATAGGTTATGAAACAGCCAAAGAAGTTTGGGACATATTGAAAGAACTCTATCATGGCAACGATAGAATAAGGTAGACGTAAGTATTAAATCTCAAAAGAGATTTTGAGATTCTAAGGGTAGAAGAAAAAAAGATTATACAAGATTTTTTCGACAAGCTAATAATGGCGGTAAATAAAATTAGATTGATGGGAGAAGAGCTACCTAATAGCAATATCGTAGAGAACATGCTTGTAAGCTTACCCGAAAGATTTAAGGCAAAAATTTCATCCCTAGAGGATTCAAGAGATATCAATCAAATTACCTTACCTGAATTAATCAATGCCTTGCATGCTTAGGAGCAAAGAAGAATTTTAAGAAAAGAAGGAACTCAACAGGTAGTTGAGGGGGCTTATCTGGCAAAGGCCTCATCTTCAAAAGGAAAAGTTCAATCTTAATGTGGTATTGCAAGAAGCCTAGTCATGGTGAAGACAATTGTTGGCACAAGGGAAAGCCTTATTTTTTCAAGTCTAAGAAGTTTGGGCATATACAAAAGAATTGCAAAAATAAGACTGAAGAAGTGTCAATTTGGCACATGTTGCTGATGTAACGCCCCAATATATACCTTGAAAGTATTATAGCATGTCTAGGGTATATTAAGAAGTGAACATAATGAATTAAGTGCATCTTAGTAAGAGACATTAAGGTACTTAATGCAAAAGAGTTGGGTTAATGGTTAATTTGTTCGTTTTGACATGGACACACATACTTAGATGTGAAAAATGTATGGGAATTTTTGATAGGTTGCTTGCATTTATGAATGTGATGTGAGGGGAATTGGTAGAATTATCCCAATTTCTTATGGAAATTTGTTGGTTAAATTGGATGTGTTTTTGTGTTGCTATTATATAATAAGACCGAAGTTAGTTGATTTGGGATGTATACCTCGCTAAATGGATAGGTTCCACTAAACATATGTCTATAATTTAGCCATATCTTAGCCTATAGACCTCTAAATTGGATAATTGTAATTGGAGATTAAACTAGAGACATAGATCTAAAACTTTCATGAAGGAACCAAAATCTGATTCTACCTCTAAGAATTTTGAATTGTATTTTGAATTTGAGTTCTGGCTACTATCTTTGTTTTCAAACAGCCTGTAGTGTTTAGGGTATAACTCTCGATATAATTAACCAAATTGCATAAAATTTATGTCATTAGAAAATTAAGACATAGGCAAATGAAATTAATTGATAAGATCATAGGTAAATGTGGGAATTAATTTTCCTGAAATCAACTCATGGACCAATAAGATTAAAGCATATGTGTCCAATGGAATCATAACACATGGCCCAATAGAATTGTAACACATTTTCTAATACCATTGCAACACATGTCAAATAGAATTGTAACAAGTGGTCCAATAGGAATGTAACACATGGTCTAATAGGATTGATCCATATGGTCCAATAGGATTGAAACGTGTATCTAGGACTAGAAAGTTCATTAAAAGGCATATGGAGAGGGAACATGGACGAAACTTTGATGGCTTAACTTTAGATTTTTCTCCTCTCCATTTCACCTTCTTCATCCCATCATTTTTCACTTGGTGATTCAAGCAAAACCAAAGAGGAAGGGAAGGAAAAGCATTAGAACTACTTTGCCAATTTTAAGGTTTGGGATTTCACTTGGTTGATTTCTATATTTGTGTATGATTAAATGTATATAAAGATTCATTTGGACGTGGAATTGTTGCTGGGATGTTGCTTTGGTGTTATTTTGGTGTTATCTTGGATAGAATTGGTTGAATATGACAAGAGAGTAATGTGTAGTGGAATTCTTTTTAGGGTTTATTTGAGTCAGTCATATTGTTTGAGTCATAACACAGCCTATAGACCTCCAAATTGTGTGATTTTAGTTACATATGAGATAAATATCTCTAGAAGAAATGCTGACTTAATTCTGGCTTTATGACCTTAGAAATTGAGATCAAAAAAGGTGACCTGATGCTACCCTTGTTTTGGAGAAGCTTGTGATATTTTGCTTATATCTCATGATTTAGAAGTCCAAATGGTCTGATTGTTAGTGCTATAAAAACTATAGACATAGATGAAAAAATGTATAGAAGACCTCGAAACCCAGTTCTGACTTTTTCTATATGCATATTAAGGAACAAAAAGTGGTATGAATGGAGAGAGTGTCTGTCACGACCGTGGCATTGTTTTTATTTCCAATTTTTACCGAATCTTGTCCGAATCTTTTTGAATGTGTACGAAACCTTTCAAACACCTAAAAATAAATAAAATAGGACTTACCATCTATAAATTGGTTGATTGAACATTGGAATTTAATATTGAGCTTAATGCATTCCAAAGAAAACTTACTTGTACATAAATGACTGGTATGCATATTTATTGCTCATATGTGTATAGTATGATTATACAAGTGCGATTTTGACACTTTTCTAATGGTGATAAGTTATGACTTGCATTTATGAGCATAGACACAGATTTTATGACTTGAAATGTATATCATATGATTCGTTAATATATGAATTGTGAAATTTGCAAATGGTTAAAGGAAATGTTATAGTTCCTGCTCTATTGTCTTGGTTGTAGACAGATGGGCATACCTATAGGGTTACAGTGCAGCTGCTACGGTTTGACACCACCGGTATCCACAATTCGATACCTTCTGGTATCCATAGTTTAATGCCTTCAGGAATCCACAGTTTGATATCTTCAAATATCCACAGCACCCGTTATCCACACCCACAGAAAATGTACAGTCTCAACATAAAAAGGAAACTTAATAATCAGAAATCAGAAATACAACATGTTAGGTGAATAATTGGCATTGATGAGCATTTGTATTGATTGTAATGATGTGCAATTATATTAATAATTTGTATCAATGAATGTTAAATACCAACAAGAAGCTTTTGGAGAGAAGTTCTTTAACCATTGAAGGGTGATGGGAAGTACACCATCAGGCGTAAAAAGTCTTACAACTTTGAATTAAGAGGGAATGTTAGAGAATGATTCAAATTTGTTTAAAATTTGGTCCTATTTTTTCTAAGTTATCCAAGTTTATTTAGATTGTTGCTTTATCTTAGGTATTTAAATTTGTAAACTTTTGATTTGTTTAGTTAATCTTTACCGAGATATTATCTAAGTTTGTTATTTCATTGTCTATATATTTAGGCCTTTAACGTCAATGTAAAGAGTAGTTCATATCTTTATCGCTTTTAAAATAAATAGTTTATGTGAGTAGCTGGTTATGCCCTTTGTTTATACTAACACATCAAGCACTTTTATGAGATTAATGAACCATGTTTTGAGAGCTTCTATTAAAAAGTTTGGCGTTGTTTATTTTGATGATATTATGGTTTATAATAAGAGCATGTATGAGCATTTTCGTGCTATATTTGAGGCACTGAGAAAACATAAGTTGTTTGCTAATGCTAAGAAGTGTTCATTTTTCATGGATTCATTAATGTTTTTAGGGTATGTTATGAGCTCACAAAGTATTAGTGTAGATGAGGAAAAGGTTCGAGCAATTAGAGCATGGCCTACACCTAGAAATGCAAATGAAGTTAGGAGTTTTCATGTTTTATCGAGTTTCTATAGGAGTTTTGTTAAGTACTTTAGTTTTATAGCTGCAACTTTAAATGAAATTGTTACAAAGAATGTAGAGATTAAGAGGGGTGAAGGACAAGAGAAAGAATTTAATATATTGAAAGATAAATTAACTAATTCATCTTTAATAAAGCTTTTGAAATTGAATGTGATGTGTCGGGAATTGGGATATGAGTTGTTTTAACGCAGGAATCTAAGCTTAATGCGTACTTCAATGAGAAGCTTAGCAAAGCAATGTTAAACTACTGATAGGTATAATTTATACTATGTTTTCATAGGTGTTATAATGTGTTTTATGTGTCTATATTGGATATTGGAGAAGATGTAGAAACCCTTATGGTCCTTAGAAGACCATTCCTGACCACTGCTCGCTCAATCATTGATGTTGATGGGGGGAACTAACTCTGAGGGTAGGTAAGCAGCAAGTAACCTTCAAAGTGTCAAAGAAAGACAACAATCCTCCTTTACCTCCAACTAATGGCAAGGAACCCAATTCTCGAGGGCAATGGGAAGATATTGCGGATCCTGAGAGTGCCTTAAGAAATAAGCGATCGCGTAGAAGAAGGTGGGAGAAGGAGAGCCACAAGGAAGGTGCAACTTGTTAGATTAATGACTGCACTACCTTTAAACAACCATGAGCAAAAGAAAAGTGTCAAGCTACTGACGTTAAAAGAAGTGCTACATAGGAGGCAACCCATGAAATTTAAATTTCCTTAAATTGTCTTCAAAAAGTTTAAATTCCGTAGTTAGGTTATTTCATTTTTAAATAAAATCAAAAGGCATAGGACATCAACATGAATTCTATGATTGATGAAGTAAGAAAAGAGAGGTAAAAGAGCCACAAGGAGTGAAGAAGGAATTTCTAAAAGTAGAGAAGGACAGAAGAAGAAGAAAAATTAAAATTGGTGAAAAAATTGTAGGTCACGATCGTGGCCTGTGGCAAGGTAAAAATGACAGATATGCACATTTAACTTAAAATTTTTACCATTTTACCATCCAATAACCTATAAATACATTTCTAACTTCATTTTTTTACTCACTTTTATTTTCACTTTATCTCTCCAATCACTCTCACTTCTCTCTATAAAATTTCAAAACTCCAAATTTCTTTCAACTTCCACCGAGTCACAAGCCAATATGCTGCGCATTAAGCAAACAGTAAAGCGTGATCAATCAGCGGAGCAA
Organism: Erythroxylum gracilipes; assembly: GCA_026413385.1. NCBI lineage: Eukaryota > Viridiplantae > Streptophyta > Magnoliopsida > Malpighiales > Erythroxylaceae > Erythroxylum > Erythroxylum gracilipes. The sequence goes on from JANZLC010000002.1 coordinate 31,628,249, forward strand.
ACATAAGTCTTGGGGCGAGGGAAGAGGAACAAAGTAGATGATTACGGAGCACCTTTCCATTCCCTTTTTAGTAAACAAATTATGGTTCCAAAATATTTTCATTTTGAAACTTTAGATAGATTAAAACTCTGAGACAAGGTCGAGAGCTTAGCTAAGAAAATTCAATACGGTCAGTTAATTCAAATTCAATTCCTAGTTTACGAAAAGCTGACCTTAGAATTTTTCGCTTCTCTTCAATATGAATCCAAAAACCTACGAAACTGTGGTTTAGATTGTACGGACAACCCTATGGGCTTGATTATGACACCGTGTATGAAATTTTTGGTTTCCCCGAGTCTTCTGTAGTGGATCAACACAACGATTTCCGTGCCAATCCCTATTGGACAGAACTAAATGGATTAAAGCATTTCGATGCTAAGAATGCACACAACAAAATTATTAGGAGTCACGAACATTTGTTGATGCACAAATTCATATGTCAAATCATTTTTGACTAAACAGAAACCAACAAGTGTTCGATAAAGAAACTGTTTATGTTATGGTGCATGGATCATAGCATCCCAGTTTGCACAACCACCTACATTTTTAATGAAATTATTATTGCTCGAAATAAAAGGAGCAATAATTTAGGAATGGGCTACTTGGTTTCGTCCATAGCTAACTACATGGAGTTGAGTGCAACGAACTTACAGCCTACCGTCTTAAGTTCATGAACCACCATAATCTATGGCAGGCTGAAATCCTAAAGTCCCATAATTTGGAATTTCGGGATATTAGTGCTAAGACACATGTCAAGGGCAGGACTGGTTAAGCAAGTTCATGTGCCCAACAATAACAAGAAGGGGATTCAACCAGTGAGGAGTCCGAAGAGGAAGAAGATACAGAAAAACCAGGCTGGAAGAAGGTACTAGACACAATCTCCACAAACACCAAGGTAATTACGGATACACTTGCAAAGAAATCCAGAAGGATGAAGGAGATGGTCCAAACCTAATGACGCCAAAGCCGGGATATAAGTCGTATTCATCGCTATTTCAAGGCTCAGGACATTTAACTGCCACCTCCAAACCCATCACCACCTCCATCACTATAAACCTTGTTCTAAACCCTTTCTTTCTTTTTAAATTTGGTCTTTATTTTTATTTTTATTTTTATTTCTTTATATGTGTTTGTTATCACCTTCTCACATTGAGGAAAATATGTTATTCAAGTGTGGGGAGGGTTATGTGTTTATTTGAATGTGAATTTTGTATATTATAGTTGTTAGGTTGCATTTTGTAAATTGCGTCAATGTGTTAATTGCTTAGATGAATTAAAATTGATTTAATTTTGAACATGGTCTATTAGGTTGTAGAGAATTATTAACTGACATAATTAGTGAACTGGGGTTCTTTGATTAAATCTCCAACTTAATTAGGATTTAGTGTTTAAGTGTAGCCTTGTAAATTGTCACATTCATTCATAATTTTAAGCCTTTTAAACTAGGTAGCTTTGCTAGTATTTTTCATGAAAACAAGTAGCTAAAGCAACAAAGTAGGCAATAAAAAAAGTTGTTATTTTTAAAATAAGTAACTATTCTGCTGGCCTTAGGGTTATGAATAGAGCTAATAGCTAGTTGAGAACGTGATATAGCTTAGTAACCAAATCGACACACATCACAAATGTGTGCCTTCACGTAAAGAGGCTAGAATGATGTTCCAACCAAGCATCTTAATAAAAAAATGATTTAGCTAAGTAACAGAAACGACATTCATTACCAATGTTTACCTCTGCATAAAAAGACTAAGTCCATGTTCATAAAAAGTTAATAAACATAAAAATGTGTTTTCGAATAAAACCTACCGAACTTGTAATAATTTGACTTTTCATGAAAGCATACCTAGGATTAGTTACAGAGTTGAACAACCAAAGAATTATTAATGAGTGTGTGCAATTGAGAAGGGAAAACAATTTAACACTTGAGTCTAGATTAATATGTATATTTAGTTCAAAACCCCAAGACATGGATTTTGCATGTTAATGATTTGAAATGACTTAAATGATTGTGTTTTAAATTAAATTTATTTCATGAAGTTGAAGCCATTGTCTCATTACTACATTTTATGTTGTGTGAATTAGCATGTGTTTGTTGTTTTGTTTGCTTGATGACAAGCAAGCATTTAAGTGTAGGGATATTGATAAGTGTGAAATGCATTGTATTTTAAGGTATAGTTTGATATGTGCTTATTTGTTTATTTAATTGTTTAGTATATATTTTCAGTATAATTGTGTTAGTTTGCGAATTATTTGTGTTTAAGTGTTTTTATGGGTTATTACAAGCATTTGATCTTAATTATTTTGTCTTTGAGATACCTTGTTGGACCCCGAACCGGAGCCCAACGGTCCTGAGACATGAGCCTTGCTGAAACCCTAACATAACCTCATAACTACCCCTTAACTTGCTTTTCATCAAATTATCTCAATTTACATTCAATTGATACAAACTTTTGTGGACAGATACCTATATGTCCC
>JANZLC010000002.1:31630859-31642318 GCA_026413385.1 Erythroxylum gracilipes
CGCTTATGCTCTTGTACAACGCAACTTGTGGGAACCTTTTTCCTGATTGTACCAGTCAGGTTTTTTAACGGCCCACATTTTCATCGTCATCAATAAAGAATCTTGGATTTTTTGGCAGATCTAATTAAATCGAATTAAAGGCAGAGTAGTCTACCAATCATTCGGCAAGGTTGCCAACATAAGATGTTGGAGCCGATCGACAATCGACCAATTGTTCGACAAGTTTTCGACATAGCTCGCCCTTGAGCAAAGCTCGGGCCTCGACATTCAACTTTTGATAAGTTTTCGACATAGCTTGCCCTTAAGCAAAGCTCGGGCCTCGACATTCGACTTTCGACAAGTTTTCAACACAACTAGCCCTTGAGCAAAGTTCGGGCCTCGACATTCAACTTTCGATAAGTTTTCGACATAGCTCGCCCTTGAGCAAAGCTCGGGCCTCGACATTCGACTTTTGACAAGTTTTTGACATAGCTCGACCCTTGAGCAAAGCTCGTATCTCGACATAATATTTTCGACAAAGCTCGGCCCTCGAGCAAAGCTCGGGCCTCGACATGCGTTCAACATAGCTCGACCCTTGAACAAAGCTCGGGTCTCGATATCGATCGACAGGGCTGCTGAGACAAAGCTCCAGTAGCCAGGTAACGTCAAGCCACACAACCCTCATCTACTCTTTCGACCCTTCCCTTCAGTCAGAGTCGAGGAATAGGGGGCTTATGGTTGGGTCGGCCGTGCTAAGCCTAGGCCCATCTCCACATGTCCACGGTCCGTCCGGCCTATCAAGTGTTAGACTCCTATGCAAACACAATGATCGACGTAAAGACCTAAACCTAATGGCAATCTACAACATATATAAGGTACTATTCCTACCAGATTCAGGTACAAGACTACAACCCTAGCTACTCTTCTCTATTCTCAGCGACCAAAATCTCTCAAAAAGACTAACTTGAGCATCGGAGGGGCCTTCCGAGAACCAACCCCCGGTGCGCCTTTGTTTGTTTTGCAGGAATCTCCTAACCAGAGCCGCGTAGATCATGGATCACAACAATGATATTCTAGTCCAGCAAAATCCGAATGAACCACAATTATTTTAAATTTTGGTTCTACTCCATAGTTTGAAAGCAATACCTTATCAAACATTTTTGACAATTATTTGTCTTCATTGTTCCCTGCCAACTACTTGTAGCTCCTATATTCTTTTATTTTTGAATCCTTTTGTTTGTGATTCCTTCTACTCCTTGATCATTTTTTGGGTGACCTCTTCGTCTTTAACTTCTCTTTCAGTACCTCTTTTGGACACTCTTCCTCATATACTATAGTTGACATGTTACTTTCTAGATCAATAACTAATCAAATACTTTTAGGAAGGAACTTGCTAGCTTCCTTAAACTCTTTCTTAGACTGCAACACAAATTCCATATTATTGAACATATTTTGCAACTTCTCGCTCGTAAAAGGATTAGTATCATTACCCCTATTCGTGAAAGTACTTGAAGGATCTATATTAAATTGAAAATTTAAATGGAAATTGTAGTCTTTCGAAAGATAAATATGTTATGGAGATGGATTCATATCTTGAACATTTCATTTTGATTTAGTCACATCTTGAACATTGCAAACTTAATGAATATTAACAAAATCTTTAGGTACAAGTGCCAATATTAATGCTAGTGATAATATTAAAGTCATGAATAGTATTTATTGTTATAGACTCTTTGATCTTTCATGATTTAGAGAAGTCAAAAGAGAATTAAAAGACAACAAATGATGCTCATCGAATGCATCAAACAATGACCTTTATATGTACCTTAAAGTTGAGAGATTGAACATAAAAAGCTTGTCCTCCATGTTCTCATCTATAAGCTCCTTAAGCACAACTCAGACCCTTTGAAATTCAATAAAGTGTAGCCCTTGAGAACTTATCTTTGACTCAAAAGCAATTGGATATAGATCCTATAAATCCCACTCTCTCGATTAAAAAGAAATCAAACCTGAGTAGTTATTTACATTTTGTTTAAGAATACAAGGAGCAATTGAAACAAAAGTCGAGAATTTTGTGGATGCAACATAGGGAAAACAATACCAAATATTTTTTTCAATGTGATTCAGGATAATAAAAACAGACACAAGATTGTTTTTCATGATAATGAAGATGGTATCAACTTAAATGATCAAGATGAGTTGAAAAAGATGTCTAGAAGTCATTTTTGTGTTATAGATGGAATCTCTACACCCACTACAAGTCTCCCTAGTAGTCTAGTTAGTAGAATGGCAGGTTCAATCAATCTTATAAAAGTAGCTGCTCTAATTAAAGAAGTCACAAGTGATGAGATAAAGGAAGTCTTGTTCTCTTTTCATCCAGATAAATCTCCTGAGTCGGATGGTTCTAATACTATATTTTTCAAGAGAAATGGAATCTATTGTATGTTTCAGTGGTCAAAGCAACTCAGGAATTCTTTAGTAGTGGTAGATTACTCAAAGAAGTTAATAAAACCTTCCTTATTTTAGTACCTAAAGTTTATAATCCTAAGATGCTGAATGACTACAAACCTATTACTTATTGCAATATGTTATACAAGATTATCTCTAAGATTCTTGCTAATAGATTGAAGATTACTTTGCCTGGTATTATTAATCCTAGTCAAGGTGCATTTATTCCAGGTAGATGTATTGGAGACAACATAATGCTTATTCAAGAGCTATTTAGAGCCTATAAACAAAGAAAAAACATGTTAAAAGTTGTGCTCTCAAGATAAACTTCACTAAAACTTATGATGTTGTGGAGTGGGGTTCATTATTAATTCTCTTCATGCTGTTGTGGAGTGGGGTTCATTATTAATTCTCTTCATGCTTTTGGTTACACTAGTAGGTTTGTTAATTGGGTTAATGCTTGCATATCAATAGTATCTTTTCAATATTAATGAATAGGGAACCTGCTTTACCAATCAGCTAGGGGCATAAGGTAGGGTAACCCACTTTCTCCATATCACTATGGAAGTTCTTTAAAGAATAACACACATGTGTTTTGATGAAAGCTCAATCTTCAGATATCATTATTAGTGTAGGCAGCTCAATATTACATAACTTGCTTTTACTGATGATTTACTCATGTTATGTTCTAATGAAACTTATTCAAATGGGGTTATTTTATCATCTTTACATAAATTCCAAGAATTCTCTGAACTGAGATTTAATCCTCAAAAAAGCTCTGCTTATTTGTCTAAGTTAAGCTCTGCTGACTCCTCAAGGGTGATAACTAAAACAGGACTATCCATTCACCAGTTACCATTTACTTACTTGGGAATTCCTATCTCCACGTGGAAGCTTAAAGAAGCTGACTGTAGATTTCTCATTGATAAAGTTCAAAAAAGAATTTCTACTTGGATCAATAGGTTCCTATCTCATTGAAGTAAACTCTAACTAGCTATTTCAATTCTCAATAATCTACACATTTATTGGTTGTCTCACTTAGCTATTCCTAAAGGAGTTCTGAAGAAGATTGATAGAAACATAAGAGAATTCATATGGCGTGGGCTAAACACAAGTGACAAGATCTTCAAAGTTAAGTAGAGTGTCATTTGTCTTCCCAAAGAAAATAGAGGGTTGGATATCAACTATGCTAGCAAAATGAACCAAGTATTGTTAGTTAAAGGTTATGGAGAATATGCCATGATAAGGAAAGCCTCTTGGTGAAACGGGTGCATATGTTTCATGTCAAACAAAGAAGCATTTAGTCCATTTCTTAGAAAAGTACTCATTCCTACACTTTTCAACAAATCTTATGTACCAAGTTAGTATTGCTTTCTTATATCAAGCACTACATTAGAAATGGAAGATGTACTAAATTCTGGTTTGACAATTGGCATTCTCTTGGGCCGTTATGTTATATACAATATTTAATTACTCTTAGAAAACTGATCCCTGAAAACACTATTGTGTAAGAACTTATTCAAAATAACATCTAGTGTTGGCCATATCACACGGATTGAGGAATTGGCTCAATTGCAAATAATATGTCGGGTTATTTACCAGATTAGAGGCTACATGATGAAGTTAGATGGGAGTTACATAACTCACACAAGTTTAATGCTCTTTCTTGTAAAAAGTCGCTTCTTGGTCCACTCATCAGGTTTCCCTATTATAAATTGATTTGGGTTATGGCATAACTAAAACTCATTCTTTCATTCTTTAGTTAGCAGCTATTCAAAAGCTGGGCACCAAAGATAGCATTAAATTTCAGATTCTAAATAAGAATTATCTTCTATGTACCTATGAAGTAAAATCATTTGATCACATCTTTTCTAAGTGTTGTCACATGAGTGAGCTATGGAGAAAATTTCTCATCTTGTTTAATATGCATGATAAAAGCCTCAACTCGTTGGAATGTTTATCTTAAATTATGGGTTTGAAATAGAAAAGTAAGGAAGATTGCAAGGTGTTTAGGGTTAGTTTTGCTATGCTAGTTCATTATGTTTGAATGATGAGAAATATCAAGTTATTTGAAAAATCTGAACGATTCAACGAATTCACCTAGACGAGATTTTACCTCTAAGTTTAGATTAAATATTGAGACACTCATCCCTTCTTGATTAATTGTTTCTCGTAATATTAACAATGCATCACATTTGTTATCTTAATATGTAATTTGATGTTATGTTATACTCCAGATGTTTGGTGATGAATTTCACTTCTCTTTGTATTTTCCAGCTTTTGGAATGAATAAATTACTTATTTTCCAAAAAAAAACATCTAAATTATGTTCATAAGAAGAGTGCTAGAAAGATCACAATCATCCGACGCCCAAAGAAGAGACGGCTTCTCCCTCTAAGCACTATCGTGTCAAAGAACAAAAAAAAAAAACTTTCAAGATAGCTGAAACTTTAAATATATATAACTTTCTTTTAATTTTAAAAAATTAATTGCATTATTACGTTTGTACTAATATGACAAGTGACCAATCTACATAACAATCCACATCAACAATGTTAACAAAAATCATAAATTATTTTTACTAAATCTTAAATATTTGATTAATATTTTTGATAATTTTAATTAAGATATAAAATCAAGTATAATTTAAAATATAATTTATCCTAATTTTAAACATAGTTAGAATATCATCTGTATAGTTATAGCTAGCGATGGCTAAATTCTTGCAGTCTAGGCCATCATGGGCAATAAATATTGGACACGTTCTTTTAGCCCGAGCAGTATTAGCACATTTACATCTCGACTTTTGGGTAGACCCATTTAAAATTTTCTCAGTTATTGTATGATTGGATGTTGCTGAGATCACGAGGGGAATCGGGAAACGACACAGGTGATTTGAGGCCTCTATATTGGGCACAACCTGGAGGGTGGCTGCCATCGGCAAAAAGTATATATTCTCAACTATTTCAGGGAACTAAGTTCTGATCTCACGCGATTGGAAGGAACCGCAGATTAAACAACAGAATATTTGTTGGAATGTAATCCCTGTGCATGCCTTTGCTTATGAGCCTAGAAAGTATTTTCTTGGAGAAATGCATTTGAGAATCAACCCTTCTGTGGTTTAATTCACCTCCTCCAGTATAAGCAAAAGGACTCCATAGGAAAACACAACAAAATGGATAAGTTTGGCATCTTTTCATATGTGGGGAAACGAATGGCATCCAAACTTTCAAAGAGACGCATGGCATCTTTGAGAGGTATATATACATTGGGTTTTCCAAGCAATTGATCACAAGAACCTGAAAGAAATGAAGTTCTTACTACAGCTTCCTTGTTGTTCGTGTTTCTGCTTTGTCAAGTCCAAGAAAAGCAAGCACAAGAAGGAAGAAAAGAGTGAGTAAAGCAATATGCATACCAAGATTTCCCCTCGGAAGAACAAATAGAAGTCATGACGGCTTGTCTGACCTATCTTGAACTCTTTTTTCTGATGCCCTTCTGTAAAACCTTATTGCATAATGTAACTGTCTCTTGATATAATTTATCATTAAGTTCTCAACTCTTTCCCCTTATCCGTGATCGTCAATTTGAATGCAATTGGGAGATTAAGAAAATTTTCTCATTGGTTATCTGCTTCGATCATTTGGCACTAGGTCCATTTCTCGCATTTGATGCTCAATAGAAACAAAACCAGTCTGAGACAGAAACCTGCAGGAAAATTCAATAGCTATACTTATAAACCATAAAGTTTAAATGGATCAAAGTTCTGTAGCATAATATATGAACATGCCTAATGTTCAATAAAGCCTAAGAAGCAACAACAAGGAATAGAGGCAAAATTCTTGCATGCTAATTGGATCATGCATGTGAAAACCCATGTTTGGAACTCAACAATTGAACCTAAAACAAGAAGTTATTAGGTCCGCCGGAGGCAGCACACGAACATGATGACAGTGGTACTCGTCTAACTTAAACAGGACAAAAGAACCCACAAATAAAAAGTTATAGTTGGAATTTCATCATTAAATTGAACCTTCTTTTAATTAATTTAGGCATAATGAACCATGGGACATTATTTAATTGGATGGGAACACCAACTGAAATGTTGCTGTGGTGCTCCTGGTGTATATATAATTTCTCGAGATGAAAATCAGATAAGTGAAGGGAGCTTACTCCAAGCAATTACATCATTACAATGTCTAAGGAAACTGACGAAGATTGAGAAACTCATGTGATTTTAAAAGTACCTATTCCCAGCAGTTGTTCAGAAGCCAGACTCTTTTTACATGGAAGAAACATGATACATTATTAAAGCATCTTAATGAGTTCATACACGATGTTCCCAAAATGGCATGTACAAGACAAGATTATAACTTCAGGATACAGAACCAGCATTTGACTTGCAAGAGTATCTTCATAAATACGCCACATGTCAATGCTTCACATCAAACCCTCAATTTAGATCACAGTTGGTACTCAAAAATCCAAATTATGCTTTCACAACTGACCAATGAGAAGCATACATAACCAATTTCATCCCTATATAATTAGTGATCCCTACATAATCATAAAGGATTCCATTTCTAGCCAGTCTTGTCAATGAACTATCTGGAGTAAGATACCAACTCAAAACTTAAGGTTACTCACAGGACACCTTGTCAACCTAAAAGGCTTTCCCCGAGGGGACAAGATAGCATAAGATCTACAACCACAATCCAGTGTTCTGGTAAGCATCCTTTTACAATATACAAAAAAGATCAATACCATATAACCACAAAATATAATATCACATTAAAAAATGGTGCCGGACCCCAACGGAGTCTAACTTAATTAGATGTAGGAAGATGCAACAGAGACAATTTGCAGTCCTATAAGTTTGGACAACTGTGAAGAAAAACATCATTTTGATATAATGATGCAAATGCAGTGAATTGCAATACTGTTTTAAGTACAGATCCAAAATTATCCTTCTGCGACAATTGTTCCCGATTGAGAATCTATTACGCGGCTAGGTGTCCTATGCACAAACATATAGATCCATTTACATGTGTCCACATTTTATATCAAAAGAAAGATTACGTCCGAAGGTCCTTGCAATGTTTCCCTTTAGAGGCACAAGAAGATTAATGATATGTTATATTCAGTAACTTTTTGCAAGGAAATTCTACTAAATAAACGGAAGAGAAACGTTGAAACCAATATAGCACATTTCAATCTACAATTCAGACTAACCATTAAATCTAAAGTGAAAACCCAACCAACCAAAACCCATATGATTTCGAATCAGGATAATGAAAATAAAGGGATTTCAGTCGCAAAATATATATATATATATACCAGCTAAGAAGTAAGAAAAGGGTAGCAGCGATTAAAACAAGAAATCCAACATGGAATATCAAAGAAGAGTCGCTTGAAGTGAAGGCCAACCCAAACATAACGGCAAGACACAGACCCAGTAATAGAAACGCAGATTTTAGTGTATTCCATGTTGGACCCTGTAATAGAACAACAAAGAGTTTAAACTTTCGCATATGCACAGTACAGCGGTACAATACCAGGGAAATTTGAATCGAAACAAGGTTGAAAAAAAATTTTTGAGGGAAAGGTTTAAGTACTAGTGTTGTATCACTAACGTTAACACCAGGAGCTAGCGCTCCCAAAAGAACTGCCTGTGCTGCTGATATGTCAGATTGATTTTCCTTTTCCATTTCCTTTTCTCGTGTGAAATTTGGATCTACAAATTGGATATCGCAGATAAGAAGAGGCAAGGACAGAACCTAGTCTGAGATGACAAACTTCGGTTGGGCTCGCCATTGGGATGCTCTTCTCTCGATGGATTCTCGGAAAAATAAAAAATATAATCTTAAAAAATATATTAATTTTTATTAAATGTATAATGAATTACTACTAATTTTAATAATTCAAACTAAAACTGAATTTAATAAAAATTTAAAATAAAAGTAATAATTAAATTTATAGTTTTAGAAAAGGTTGTGTTTTATTTTGGTCAAGAGTTTTATATTCTTCTAAACTATTTAAAAACTCATAAATCACATTTATACTATATTTAAATAAATTACAAATAAGTAATATATATAATTATTTTTTCATTGTAATACGTTATACTTTTAAGTTTTAAATATGTACAAAATAAGATATTAACTAACTATGGATAGATGTTCTTAATTTATTTATTATAACAAACACATTTTAAGTTTACTATAATCAAAATCAAGCAATAGTTCTTCTTCATTGATCCAAAAATTAATATAGTCAATATGATCAATATCAGTTAAATAATATATTGTCTTCTTAGTAAGTGCTTTGAATATATAACTGAGAAATTATATAATTAATAATAAAAGTATAATTGTTGCAAAATAAAATTGAATCAATAAAATATATATTATTCATCCTCTTATTATAAATAACGTAAACAAGAACATTAAATCTTTAATGTTCCAAATAATTTTGTTTCTTCTTATGAATAAGTTCAAAAATGCTCCAGTTGCGTTCACATCTTAATATAGAAACCATTTGATTGAGAGATTTAATAATAAAAATTGCATAATTTCTTGTTAAGTTTTGTTTCAGGTAAAGAATGCTATTTGACCAGAAGCTTATTCTTAATTCCACTCCTACTTTCACTCTTAGGTTCATTTATCAAGTAGTAACTATACAACACTTAAATATCCCAAAACTAATTCAAGTTTAGCACTTCACTACATTAACAATCAATTCTCTACCATATAACTAATCACATGTACTAAAAAAAAAAGAAAAAAATCAACATAAAACTTAGAATACAAAGTGAAACATGACATTGTAAAATTAAAAAGAACTAAGGTGTAAAAAGACCTAAAGATTCTACACATAGAGAATAATACCTCTAAGTTCACATTATCTTAAGGCAAGATCTCACTAGATAGGCAACTCAAGCAAGGAGACTAATTGGAGAGGTAAAGCTAATTTAGGTGAGAAAACTCCTAGAGAGATTATAGGTGAGGGCTGAGGAGGTAAGGACTAACGAGATAAGGACAAAATATCAACAAGAAGGATATGAAGAAGAGAGGAGTATTTACGACTATCAACTATAAAGCAAAATAATGTCTTTTCAACATCAACATACTAATTTAGCTCTATATCATAAAACGACATCGTTTTACCATTAACAAAATGATGTTGCCTTGATAATGGGATGAATGAATCTTTTGGGCTTCGAGTTAGAATGGGGATGAACTGTTCGCATTTGAGCCCAGTTTGAGGCCTGATCAAATCGAGTCAAGCTCGTTGACTTTAGACCAGGCTTATGAAAAAATTTCAAGCCTAATGTTTAGGTTATTTTTATTTTCATTAAATTTTATTATACTTCTATTTTTATTTATAGATTACTGTGACTATTGAAAAATTAAATGTAATTTTTTTTTAATTATGAGCCTCTACTATTTTAATTAGATTTATGTAAATGATGAGCATAGATAATTCTAGTATGATGAGAAAGACCATTGCAATAGTCCAAGTGTTTAATAAGTTTTTTATTCTTTTTCCTTCTTTATTCTTCATATAGAATGTAGAGGACAATATTCCTCTAAGTGTGGGAGCGAATTATTTACAACGGCACTGAAAATTTTAAAAAGTTTCATAATCTTTATATTTTTTTTAGTTTTAGGGTGTTTTTTTAGGATGTGTTTAGGATGTCATCAGTAGCTTTGGAGTTGATGACATAGGCATTATGCATTATTGAAATTGAAATTTGTTGTTAAACATTAGATGCATAATATGAGTAAGTAATTAATATGCAAATTTTGATTTTATGAATGCTAAGAAACAGGATTTGTTAAGTTTTTTTGTTTTTGAGAAAAGATTAATTAAATTAAGTCATAAAAGGCAATCAAGGTGTACAAGTACAAAGTATCTTGTAACTTAAAAGGATAATGTTAGTATAAGTTTTCTAGAGAGGATTACAAACTGTTATATTTAATGGAAGAAGGTTTATACATTCCAATTAGTGCTGAGATACTGCATGTCCTGAAATTTATGCTTGTGAATGCTAATATGATTTCTAGTAAGATACATTAGTTGGTTAAAGAATTGCTCCTTGGAGAGGCACTTTTCTTGAAAATACGATTGTTTCTTTCATCCTAAATCACTATCACTAGATAAGAAAATGAAATGAAAAGGCACCATTTAATAATTTTGTTTGGGTTTTTTTATAATGAGACACCATATCTTCATACTGCTCAAACCGCCAATTGGGGGATCAGCAACAAAGCATCTATGCATCATTGTTTTCTATATTTTAGCAACCAAACTACTCTGAAAGAATAAGTGATTTGTGTTTTCCTTAACCTTTTTTACAAAGAATGCACCAATTTGTGAAGTTCAAAAACTTTGCTAGTTGATCCACAGTTGGTAACTTATTCTTGATTACAAGTTATAGGGTAGTAGAAGCTCATTATTGTTGATGGATGAACCGAACATATTTCTATAAAGGAGAGTTTCCAAATTGTTAAGAAGCACCTTCCTGCAAGATTGATTAATAAAGATAACATTAGAGGTGTGCTTCCAAATAATTCTATCATTATTAGTGTTAGTAGTTGCTCAAACAATCTTATATTTTAATGAATTAGGGATTTGTGCTTATCTGATCATCTCTTTCTTTGATAAAGCTTTTTACATCTGTTTCTTTCTACTAGATCAGTGGTCTGAGGATTGAAGCATCATCGATTCTATCTAAAGGACCTGTAGATAGCTAGTTATCTTGCTAAAAGTAGGTGGATTCACCATTTTTATTCTTTTTCCTTCTTTATTCTTCATATAGAATGTTGAGGACAATATTCCTCTAAGTGTGGGGGCGAATTATTTACAACTACACTGAAAATTTTAAAAAGTTTCATAATCTTTATATATTTTTTTTAGTTTTAGGGTGTTTTTTTAGGATTTGTTTAGGATGTCATTAGTAGCTTTGGAGTTGATGACATAGGCATTATGCATTATTGAAATTGAAATTTGTTGTTAAACATTAGATGCATAAT
>JANZLC010000002.1:31642418-31672709 GCA_026413385.1 Erythroxylum gracilipes
GACCTTGCTGGGAGTTCCTTTACATCTAAACCATAAAAATTTGTTGAAGATCTTGTTAATGTTTTTGATAATTTTCACAGGAAAAGTAATGTGAGCTACCCAATAGACATTGATGAAATTTAAGATAGAAACAATGAGTTATTCTCTACAAATAATGGAGAGCTTTATAGAACTCCATGAGGATATCCTGTTGTTAATTTTATCAATTAAACTACTGTAATCCTTTGAACTTAACCTTGAAGATGCTATTGGAATGCCAAGGTAAATTATTGGAAGAGAGTGTTGTTTGAAATCAGTAATGGAAACTAAGGTTGATTCAAAGTTTTTACCTTTTTTGGAAACAGAAAAAACACTCTTGAAGCAATTTGCTTAGAGACCAAACATTCTATTAAAGACCTTATGAGTGATCTATTGAATGAATGCACTAGGAAAATCCATGGCAAACAATATGTTAAGTATAAAATCCACAATTCATACGATCAAAATCCGATTTAAGGTCAATTTTAATGTAGCAGTTAGACCTACCTTTTTTTTAGAGTGAGATTTAGCTAATTCCTAAAGTATTAGAACCTTATCACCAGTAATCCTACCAGGGATATGTGCACCTTGAGTAGCCCAATGTAACTTAGAAAGATATTTCTAAATCTATGAGCTATTATATTGAAAATCAACTTGTAAATAAAATTGTAACATAAAATGGGGCTAAATTTTGAGAAATGTTTAAGCTCTCCACTTTTACGAATAAGTGTAATGAAAGTCTTATTAATCTCTGATAGTAAGGAACATTTATTAAAGAATTCCAACATAACATCTGAAACAAGATTCCTTTTAAGAGGCTAGGATCTAAGGAAAAAATTTATATTAAAACCACCAGGTTCAAGAGTTTTATAGGGGTTTAGAGATTTCAAAGTTTCGTTAATCTCTTAAGTAGAGACAGTTTGCACACATAATTAGCTTCCTCTATAGAGAGGCTTCCTTATAAGATTTCTTTTAGTAGAGGGCTAGTGGAGTGAGCATTAGAAGGTCTTTTCATCATATCAAAGAAGCAATTGAAGGCCCTATCAAGAAATTAAGACTCAGAGTTCAATTTGTGGTTATTAAATTGTAGTGAAACAATTCTATTTCTAGCTTTTCTAGACAAAATAACCCTGTGGAAATAAGATGTGTTTCTGTCCCCACTGTTCAACCATTCCATTCTAGATCTTTGTTTCATAAGAGAGAAATCATATAAAAGAGCTTTGGAAAATGCAAGGCAATTCTCTCTAACTCTTGTAATTAAGTAGATTGGGGGTTATTGAAATGATCATGCTGAATACTCTCAAGGTCTTTCCTAGCAGTATTGATGATGAGTATTGCCAATATTTTCTTTAAAAAGGTACATCATATCTAATTTTATAAGGTGTAATTTCCTAGCATAAATGAATTGCTTGGTTCCACTGATTCTTGCTCCTAAGGCATTCTAAATGCTGTCATCAAATCCTACTAGATCAATTAAGAGATCCAATAATCTAAAAGGCTTTTTGGGACTTACTATAGCTATTTTGATGAGTATAGGTGAGTGATCTAAAAAATTGCTATTAGAATAGGTAGAAAAATAGTTTGGGAAAGCCACTATCCAGTGAATGTTTACTAGGTTTCGATCCAACTTCTTTCTAATGAAATTCGCTTTAGATTGTTTGTTACTCCAAGTAAGAAAAATACCACCATAAGGGATGTTAGTCAACTGAGTTTTATCAATACATTTGCCTGATTTTAAGCAATGATTTCAATTAGACTTAGATCCTTCTACTTCATCAGGTTTTAGGATAAAATTAAAATCTCCAGTGAGGATCCAAGGATTGCAGATGCATATAGTAGCATCATTAATTTGATTCCAAAGGAAAGCTCTTTGATAGGAGCTATTTTGTGCATATATGAAGGATATGAAGAGTGGTTGAGTTGAGTGCCTCAAAGAAAGCTCCAGATGAATGATTTAATCTAAAACCATCTTATGCATGTAGTAATTATTATAGAATCATACATAGAAACTATTCAACCATGTAGATGATGACTATGGTTTGTAATTTCCTCTATTAAGATGGAAAGTAATTCAACAAGTTACAATTGTCCCATTTCATACAAGTTTCCAAAATGCTAGCTATTACCAATTTATTCTACAAAATCTTATTTCTAATTAAAATCTTCTTGTAGGAGCATTTACTCCTTTCCAAACTAAGATGCTCATAAGGCAGGCTCTATAGATGGAGTCTTCTTTTTTTTGTTGGATTTTCTTCTAGTAATAGTTTTAAACTCTTGCTTGGGTTTTTCTTATTTCTTAGTGTTTTTAATAGGTGTTTTGGCAATACTGTCTTCAAGAGTTGTTTGTTCAGATCTCTTCTCTATACTAGTTAATGTTGAGGATCCAATGGTTCCCTTATCTCCATCCTCTAGAGATGTGTTCATCATTTCTATTATGGCTATAACTTCCTCATCCACACATGAGCAGTTTACCTCATCTGAATTCATTATTGTTGGTACATGAGGATCAGTATTGTGCTCCATAAGTTCTTAATAGCAAACTGTTTTAAAGATCCTTATAGCTAGTCTACAAGTTTTCTTCCTTGCAGGTTATGGTTTCCATGCTTAAGAAACATTCAGTTAATCCTCAACAAGCTCGAGATTTTCATTCAGCTTGATGAATGGAATCACATAAGGAAAGTTAGTCCTAGAATTAACCAAGATACAAATCTTTACAAATTTAATTCTTCGAATCTCAAAAGTGGCTTGATCCATAGATATGTGTTTGCTAATGAAGATGTTAAGGGAGCTAAAACCACTTGTAGTCTAATACTTCAAGGGGACATCATGTATATAAATTTATATAAGAAAGTCTTCTTATTTAATCTCCTCCAATTTCAATCCAGGCCTTCATAATTGGAGTAATAATGGCTTGTTGTATACATGCCAAATTCCAGCTTGAATCACTTTCTTAGCATCTTCAAAATTTACAAATTTTAAGAGGAACACATCCTCATTGTTCACATGCATCTCTTGCAAACCATGCTACTTCTAGTTGTTCATAGCCTATTGCTTCATAACTATAAAAGTTATCCTCTTGTCTAGGAAAAAAAATAAGAATGGTTGATTTCCTTTCATCGGCTATAATTTTAAGAAGATCCAAAAGTTGAGAAACAATCTTATACTCAGATGCTTCATTGATAGATAGTAAGATAGTTTCAGATCAGGTTTGGAATTACTGACCACTTGAACCCAAGTTTTTCAAATTTGTTGAGGATTTATCTCAGCGTCCTGTGCATTACATATGGAAGTAACAGGAAGCTTCTTTAAAGAACGAAGCTCATATTGCAGAGTAGGGCAATTTAAGTTTAAAGGAGGGAAAGCAATAATATCCATTGGATCAAACTAAAGACTAATAGATAAAGGAAATTCTACAGGTTAAAGGATGCACAAAAGTTGGAGAATACTTTAGACAAGTAGAAGGGTCGGAAGGTTCAAGAAATAGAAGATTACTAACAAAGGAAGAAAGGTAGAAACTTTGGATTGATATCAATGTAGTGTGTAGAAATAAGGGAGAGAAACAAACAAGCAAAAAGGTTAATAGACGTGAGTTTATTATTAGCAAAATGCAGGAAATAGAAGGTGTTGTAGAGGATCAACCATTGTAGCAGTGAACAGTGTATGAATAGTAGCCTATAAGGGGGAGCTACAGAAGATCCACCATTCCTAAGCAACAAACTATAAAGCGACAGTATTCAAGATTTGTTAAGTTATTATACTTTGATTTGATGTAGTTTGAGTGATCCTATGAGGATTTGAGCTTTCATGCCATATATATTTTCTATTTCATATATGGATACCTTCTTTAAGTTTGAATTTCTAGAACTTTATTTTAATCTTTTTTAGATTGTATTGAGATCTGTGCAAGCATAAAGATAATAAACGCACTTAAGACTTGAATTTTGCCTAAATTGCCTAACATTTATATATTAATTCATTAATGAGTGATCCTATTATATATTTTAAGCTTTTTCTTTGGTTCCCTTACTTAAAGAACCTTAAGCTAAAAGAAAAACAAGTATGAACTCCCTAATTTATGACTAGTAGAACTTTTTCTTGTAAATAATATGTTTTTTAGAAAGGAAATAAGTGTGCAAGAATGGTAAAGTGTGTGAAATTAGAATTGAAAAGTATGAGGAAAAGGGGTTTTTATAAGGAGTTAGTGGGCATGATATTGATTATTTTCATTCATTATTCATCTACTAATCATGAATATTTTCACCTTTATTTCTTTTTTATATGTTAACTTATTTGATCCTTTGGCCCCATTATAGCCTATTAAAGCCCTTTTTATTTTTTCTTGTACACATTTAAATCTTATGATAAGTCCAGTTCTAATAAAAGATGATGAGAATACCTCACCTAAATTTCAAATACTTATGTAAATGAGTGGCATCTTATAAGAAATTTTCAATTGATGGTATTTGAGCTTGATAAAAGATGTGAAATAGTATTTTCTTTGTTTTACTTATATTGAATTTTCTTATGGAATATTATTTATTGAAAGTTTATAATTTAGACGAAGCTTCAATCTGTACAGTTTTTATTGATTTTTTAGTTAACTAATGTATTACATGTTAGGTTAATGTTTGTGGATAGAATTTTAGTAAATCCTTAAGAGACTATAACTCCTCCACTAAGGATATCTAGGGGTTTAAATTATTATGATAATTCTTTATAAATTAATTAATTAAATAAAATTTTAATCTATTATTTAATATTTATTTAGCAAAATTATTATATTATGTTAAAATAAATAATTTTTATTTATAAAATAATTTTATTTTTAAATATTAAAGAAATTTTATTTAAATTTTATTTTTTAAGTATATTTTAAATTTAAATTATATTCATTAATAATTACTAAATCTTTAATATTTAAATTAATTATGAAAATTAAATTAAATTAAATTAGTCATAGTTAATATTAAATTAAATTATGTATAATTCTTATTAATAACAAGTATTAAATAATTAAATAATATATTTAGTTGATAGTCATTAAGATTATAGAAAAATAAAAATAAAAAAAAAAACTACTTTTAATGGTTTTCATAAGTTATGAAAATTAAAAAAAAACAAAAGTAGAAACTCAATCAAACAGATTTTCTTTTCCTAAAATTAAAAATAAAATTAAAAATTAAAAACAAAAGTTGAAACAAGCATGCTTTTACTTTCTCCATATGTTAATTTCGTCTTGTATTTAAATATTACCTACATAATTTATATGATACTAGTTTGGAAGTTAATATGCTTAAGTTCTAATTTTGGATTATGATTGACCTTGTTTCACCTTTTTTTCTAAAGGCTTTTGCAAATGATATTAGCATTCCATTCTTGGAAACAAACGCCAAGAGTGCTACCAATATAGAAGAGGCATTTATAACCATGGCCTCAAAGATACAGAAGCGATAATGTCTACAAACTAAATTTGAATAATATTACCCTCAATTAAGATTGTCAAGTATATGTCATTTTTATTGCAAAATGGTTAGTCAACTAGTAATGAGCATAATTAGATCTACCATGATGTTGATTCACAAGAAGCCTATCTACTAAGGTTCCACCACTCAGTGCTCTATTTGGTTCTTCTAAGGCTCCTACCAATATAGGAAAAGGGTCAAGTTAAAGATTTAAGTTCAGGTATATATGGCCTCAACTAGATGTTACTTTCCTATTGCATTTTGAATTTGCAAAAAAAGAAAGTTTTGATCATATAATATTGACACTTGATCATGTTTATTAAATTAGAAGTGGTTAATGAATAATTATGTCTTAACACTTTCATTCTCTAATAATGTTCATTAGCAGCTACAACAATACATAAATAAAACTCACTCAGTTATATAATTATATATTGTTGATTTTGCTTCAAAATGAAATTAAACTACCAATCAAAATCATTTACCTCTTTCTCTATCCTTAAGAAATTAAGTGTTATAGCTTTAGTACTTCATAAATGATGCAGACCACAAATTTGAAGGCTTAATCTTACAGTAATATACACCTTACATCTCTTGATTACAAATTCATTTTTAGAAAAATTAAGTACCTTAAGGATATGGTAACTAATACACATGAAGAGGTTCTTAATTACATGCCTTTTTCTAATTAACTTAGCACAAAAAATTGATAAAATTATTAAGACTATTATAACTGAATCAGAAGCCAAACATATAACTTTAAACTATAATATTCCAAAGAAAATTATCTCACCAAAAAATTTCATGGACTCTACGGTTCTTAGTCTAAATAGAAATAAACCACACAAAATACAAAAGTAGGTCAATAAGATTGATGGAAATCTTTTTTCCAATATAATTTATAGTGAGTAATGCACTATATTGTATATGGAATCATTTCCTAGCTTGTCTATCCCTCTTCTTGACAGTATATTTGACAAACTTCAGGCCCTTGTACATATCACTCAACCTTGTAAAGGCTGCCTTCTTTAGATCAGGTTTATAATAGTTATCAACAACTTGCATTAAGGAAAAGTTTCCTTAGGTGCTTAAAAATAACATACACTATGAAAGAAATGAGAACTTAATATTTAATCCAAACAAAAATTAATGTCTCATATGAATAAATGATATTCTAAAATAAAAAAAGGAGGTAATCAATAAGATTAAAAGAAATGAGAACTTAATATTTACTCCAAACAAAAAATAATGTCTCATATGAATAAATGATATTCTAAAATAAATAAAATAAAGGAAGTAATCAATAAGATTTACAACACTAACATAATATTTTACGCAATAAAAACAAGTAATTTTAGATAAATGGAAGTTATAAAACTATAACACACTTAAGATATAAAACACAAGTGAATATGGGATAAAAATCATAAAGATAATGCTCAAAAGCTAAGTGTAACAAGCACTAAAAATTCATATTGGTTAAAAATAGTATAAAATATAGTTTCATACTGAGTTAAGGTATTGGTTGGTACCAACTCTTTTAGTTAGTATTGACCGTTTTAGTAGGTACTAATCGATACCAACTAGTACCTGAAATACTTGTCAAATATATATCTAAAATATAAATTTGAAAAAGCACTAGGATTAAATTGAAAAAAATCTTAAATTTCTCTTAAATCTTAGCATTATTCGTCTACCCTTTCACTCTCATAAGCCTTTCTAGATTTTAATTTCCTCTCCTCTCCTTACCAAAAACTTCATCATTGCCTCCTCTTCATTTACTTTTGTTCATAACTAACAAACTCTTCTATCAATCAGTATATTGTCTACTCACTTTCATCTCTCTTCTCTGCATTATCTCCATATACCAATGCCAAGATGCGTGAACTCACTACATAATAAAACTGTGATAAGACTCAGAGACCTTATCTTTAGCTACATTATAGCTATATATTAGTTGTAGATAAATATAGTTGAGCTCTAGGTTGATTTTTCTTTTTCTAGATCTCGTCTCATATGGTATGTTATAATTCTCCCTCAACCATCTTTGATGATCATGTTGGCATCAAGCACTTGAATGAATTTCTTACCTGTAGTGGATTTATTAGTAGTTTCTCCTAAAATGAATTAGAGTTTGCCCACGATGGACTTGTCAATAATTTTATAATTTTATTACTCTATCTGCCTCTCACTATCTTCGATGTGTTGTTGCTTATAAGTATTTAATTACAGTTGATGTTCTAATCAAGAGTCAAGTATGCCATACTCAACACTTAATAAGTGAGATTTAAATATTAAACAAAGTGTTTGCATCTCCTTAACCGTAGTTCTCATTTGAATTTTTATATATAAATATTTGTGTCTGTGAACTATGTACAAGTTACTAAATGTACAAAATAAACTTGTTATCGATAAGAGGCTCTAAATTATTACCATCTTTTAAGTTAGAATTTAAGCATATCTTACCACATCATCCATTCCTAGATAGTAATCTCAGTTAATATGAGGTCGTACTCTTCCAATTTACTTCTTTACTAATGGAATAAGTAGCTAAACGTATCAATTGAGCTAGTGGAGTTCACAACTATCTCGATGTAAGTTTCAAGTAAAATCTAAAAATTGGAGACATATCATTGTCATTACATGTCAAAATAGAGTTTGTATAAGCCTTCACCAAACAGAATATTGACTAATGACATAGCCATTTACTTTTTCTTATAAAATGAGAATTTAAAGAGTTATGTTGGGGCTCATATGGCCCCAATTT
Organism: Erythroxylum gracilipes; assembly: GCA_026413385.1. NCBI lineage: Eukaryota > Viridiplantae > Streptophyta > Magnoliopsida > Malpighiales > Erythroxylaceae > Erythroxylum > Erythroxylum gracilipes. Next base: position 31,650,666 of record JANZLC010000002.1, read on the forward strand.
CTTCACCTAATAAATATCCTAAAAATGTCAACTATTATTGCTTATAATTTCATATCATCAAGTACTATTGATAGCGTGAAAATATATCAGCCTATTTAGTCCACAAGTGAAAAGGTCAAAATACTAGAAATTTGAGAAGTCATTTGTCTAGAGAATTCATGAACATAGGAATCAGTTGAGAGTTTTAGGATTCAAGAAGTCTAGCCAGTTAATATATAGTTGGAATATACTTTTAAAAAAATAGTGCATGAGGGAAATTAACAGGAACATGACAAAGTGGAATGGAAGTTAAGTAGTTATAGGAAAAATGTTTAAAGTAGGAGTTCGAAACATGAAAGTTGAGAAAATGATAGAAGACAGTTAGTAGAAATATGGCTAAGTGGGCTGGAAGTTACATAGTTACAAGAAAACTATTTAAGGCAAAAATCTAGAAGAGTAGTAAGTAATTAGCAAGAATGTGGTATGTGGGCTAGAAGTTGAGTGATTACAAGAAGTTAAGAAAATAGTGGCAGCTAGTTAACTAAAATGTGGGAACTAAGGATGAGAGAACTATAAATTATCCAGTGCCATAAGGACAAGGAACAATCCGCACAACACATAATTTTACAGAAGACATATATTCAATCACAGAGACAACCTTAAAAATAATCTCTAAAAAGAATAATCAAATTAATTTAAAAATACTTTGTTATTATTTTTCCAACTTTCTTAATGTTGTGTATCTTTTTATTATTTTAAATTTCATTTATAGTTTGCATTTTCAATTTGAATAAATTAAATTGTTTTTTTTCAACACATTTTAGCTTTTTGATAGCTTAGAATTCCATTTTCTAAGTTTTCTAAAGCCTACCAATATCTTTAATAAGAAGTCATATACAAATTATGAGAGAATTCCTTATTGGTAGGCTCAAATTCCATATTAACACTAATAGTTTAGCTTAAGCAATAGGACTTAATGCAATAAATAAAGAATAGAAAAGAGATCATTGTACCTCAACCCTGGAGAAAGAAGTCTTAACAATACTAAGGAATAAAGGGTTTGTATCTCAGATGGTCAATAATCTTGACAAGGTAGCCTTGCCATCAACTAACTTTCCTATAGGCTAGAATCAAAAGTCACTGTAACAGAATGGCTTTGTTTGTATAAAAAAAATTCCAAAAATGAAGTCTAACATGGCCTCTTTGGCTAATGTAATTAAGATATTGATAAAGAAGGTTGATAAAACTACCTGCTACTCTGATATAGTTTGCTAGGTAAAATTATCCTATTTTAGTACAACAAATCTCCAACAGACTCATGGTGCATGCTGCTCCTAATACGATAAAATTTAGGGAGTTTTCTCACCTTCTAGTTGTGTGTTCCATAGATAAAAGATACGTCCCTCCGCATAAATGAGAGGATGTTATTATAACACCTTTGGAAATTAATATTGGTAATGGATGATAGGCAGTCAACCCTCAAATTCCCAATAGGCAAAGATTTGATGTGGAAGCTGAAGCTAATAAAACACAACACAATTTAGGGGATAACATTGTAGCTGTAAACCCAATCTTGTTATTCCCCCTACTACAAATGAGATTACAAGTTGATATGAAAGCCATCAGAGAAGTTGTCTAGGAATTGTACGATTATAGTTTGAGACAACTTAGCAACCTAAAATTCTACAAGACTTACCTGGAATAGATTGATAATGAGAATCATTACACTCATAGTTATAGAATTACTAAATTCAACTTATTTTTTGGTGAAGATGGTGAATCCACCATTAATCACATTGTTAGATACACCATACAATATGGAGACTTATCTAATTACAAAAACTTCAATAATTTTAATCTCAGGTTGTTCCAAAATTCATTAACAGGAGCATCCTTCTCCTAGTATGCTTTGTTGCCTAGGAATTCTATCCTTTCCTAGGTTGAAATGGGAAGACTGTTTCATACTCAACTTCTTAAGACTGAGCCCAAGGTTAATATATCTTAGTTGGTAAGGTCACTCAAAAGAGTGGTGGAAATGCTAACATTTTCATCACTCATTTAAAAAATGAGAAGTCGATGTTGGATCGCACTTTTATAAAAAGAATATGTGAAGTTAGCTTAAAGAGATTTGGAAATTGAATTGCGAAAGAAATTACAAGGTATGGAATTTTGTGATTTTTATGAACTAGTAGAAAAAATCTCCAAATACAAAGAACTTCTGTGAAATAAGGACACTAAAAGAAGAATTATGTAGGCATTTATGTTACAGTGGCAAATTCTTATGATTTGGTAGTACAACATTCTTAGAACTTGTGTTTATCCCTCTTTAGAGCACAAATCCCTTTAAGAAAAAGGAAAAATATAGGCTCCATCTACTCAAGTTCAATACACCTTTGACTCCTTTAAGACAGAGGTAATCTTTGATTATTTATTGCAAGAAAAATTCATCACCTTACTACCATAGTATAAAATTCCTACAAAAGACTAAATTAGAGTTAGAGACAACAACAAATATCACAGTATTTAGAGTCACCTGACAAATTCATGTTACGGTTTCAAATTTGTGGTCTAAGATTGAATTAATAAGGGAGTTCTATTGTTCACTAAACCTGACCAAACTATTATGATAAATGAAGACCATTCCTACCAGTGGCAGCTATTAATACTACTAAATTTGACTTATGCCTATTGTTAGATGTCCAAATAAGTTGAAATTTATGAAAGATTGTTTAGCATCTGCATTGAATTCAAGAATATCTGTTTTTGTTCCTAACTATGATACTGACTTTTGGCATAGGGGTCAGTGTATTCCCAAAATCAAGCAGAAGGTAGAAATTTTAAGAAAATATTACCAAGCAGAATTCACCCAAGTTTATAAGTAAAAATATGAACTTTAAATTATGAGTTTTTAGTGAAGACAACTTAGATTTGTAGTGCCACCATCTCGACAATGACAAATGAGAACCCTTAACTTGAACTAAAAAGGGAGGCTTCAAAGATAGAGGTATTTTGCTAAGATTGAGAAAAACATACCAATATTATTAGAAGAACTAACTTCAAAAAAGTCATCTCGTGTAAAATATGTCTTGTATGAAGAAAGTAATATAAATCATAATAATAAAAAAGGGATAGGCATAACTCGTTGGTGAAAAATGAGGCAAGACGAAATAGAATCCTAGATTTCATAGGAAGTCAACACACTCTAAGAGCTAGAATGAGGATTTTAGTGAATTCGTTACAATTGGAGAAATTCCCACTCAAGTACCATGTACCTTTTCTTTTATAAAGCTACCAACTTCACTAGGCAAATCTTCTAAGATTTTTAGTCAATAATGGGTCAGTAAAAATTATGCCAACAAAAATGATGGTTAGTTTAGGAAAAGATGGTGCAAACTTGATCCTAACTGAAGTATATATTGCTACATTTAATGGTGAAAATGCTAGAGCATGAAAATTGATCCTTGTAAATATTATAATAGGAGGAAAGACTTTCTTAACTACTTTCTTTGTTGTTGACACTCATGCCAACTACCAAGTCTTATTAGGGTGAGATTGGATATACTCCAACTATTGCATCTTATCGTCTCTTCATCAATTTTTACTTTTTAATGGAAAGGCAATGAACTAGAAATTGTTTGGGCTAATTCATAACTATTTCATACTAAGTTTGATGAAATAGATGCAAAATTGTATAGAGATTATGTAAAGCCTGTACAAATTTAGAAATTGTCTTACTATAACGAAGGCAAAGGAAAGATGAAAATAAAGTTAGAAAGATTCATAAAAATAACTACCATCGTATCTGCTCCTAGGTTGATGAATGTTCCAATTATAGAGGAACCTAATGAGTGAATTTTCATAAAAGAAGGAGTGGTATTTGTAGTTATAGAAATCAAATATTGAATGTAGCAAATCTTGGAGAATTTTGAAGAAATAGATAGATATGAAAACACAGAATTAGTATTCGAAGAAGAAGAAGAACTACAAATAAGTGACGATTGTGTCCAAGAGTTGAAATATAGTCTTACAAAGATTGAGAACTTTGGAAGTTTAGAATGTCTCAATACCATGTTAGGTTTGCTTTTACCAAAAATATGTTGGGGAAAATTGTTGATAGACTAAAAATAACTTAACCTATTTGGCCTAAAAGTGAAAAGGCCCAAATATTAGAACTCTTCGAAGTTAATTGGCCAGAGAATTAATGGACATGGAAATCAGTTGGGAATGTTAGGATTTAAGAAGTCTAAAAAGTTAATATATAGTTGACATATGATTTAAAAACAATAGTGAATAAGGGTAGTTAATAGGCACATGGCCAAATTGGCTGGAAGCTAAGCAGTTACAAAAAAACCATTTGAGGCAGAAGTTCAAAACCTGAAAGTTAAGAAAATGGTGGAAGACAATTTCTAGGAGCATAGCCAAGTAAGCTAGAAGTTAAACAAATATAGGAAAATTGAGGTAGAAGTCCAAATAGTGGTAGGTAGCTAGCTAAAACATAGGAAGTAGGCTAGAAGTTGAGTAGTTACGAGAAATTCAAAACGTGGAAATTAAGAAAATAGCGGTAAATAGTTAGCAAGAATGTGGGACGCGGGTAGTTATAGTAAAAGCTACTTAAGGATGAGCGGATTATAAATTCACTAGCATCATGAGGATAAGGAACAATCTACACAACACACAATTTTACAAATAACACATGTTCAATCACAAGACAACCTTAAAACCATTCTCTAGATAGAACAATTGGCTTATTTCAAAACACTTAGTTATTATTTTTCCAGCTTTCTTCATGTTGTGTATTCATACTATTACCTCAAATTTCCTTTATAGTTTGCATTTTCCTTTTTGTCTAAATCAAATTGTTTCTTTTTTAACATATTTTATCATTTTAGTAGCTTAAAATTCCATTTTCTATGTTTTTTGAAGCCCACCTATATTGTCGATAAGAAGTCAAATACAAATTATGGGAGAATTCCTACCTAACAATCAAATTCCATATCAACACCAATAAGTACATATTACATTTGCACAAAATAATGCTAAAGAATCTTGACCCCACAATATCCAACTCATCGTGGTAACCCCAAACCATTAATTTATACAAACATCCATAAGCAAGCTTTTATGCTTTTTAAAATTCATCTACTCAAGTAATCTCAAGTGATTTGTTCTTCCCTGTTCAAATCAAATTTCTCATGAAATGAAATATCAATTTGACTAATATGGATCTTATTCTGATAGTGTCATTGCACCAACAAAGAAACTATCGTTTATATGAGAAAAATGTCAAAAGTAATATTAATAGGAATAAAGAGATAGTTATGATATCAAATTTATATAATTATAATTTTTTAGACCAAGTTGAAGAAAAGCTAAAAACTATACAATATATTAAGGGACTATTTTTTTAAGTTTATAATTTTGAAAAATTATCCAACATAGTATCCAATATTAACCAGTATTAGAACTGTAACGTACTAAAACCTAAAGTTTGGTTTGATATTCGAAACATTAGTAATAAGTATATTTTCATAAAAGAAACTCTATTATGATATTCTTCTTATAACTAGTCTTGATACTTGCTTATTACTTAAAATAACACCAAATTAAAATAATATCATAAAAATTTTTCAGTCGATAGCATATGTTAGCCATATGGCCGATAAAAAATTAAAGCATTTTATTTTAAAGTTTGGATTAGTATTGTAAAATTGAATAAAGTTTTAATTTTTTTTAAAGTTAACCTTAAAAATTAGTATCCCCTTTAGATAGAAAATAGTTCATAAATCAAATTACATCACTTACTGGTCATTATACCACCTCTTCAAACTCATGCATAATTATTCCCTTTAGGCAATTAAGAATATGAAGTTAAGGGATAAAATAAATCGGAAGGTAACTGAATTTATTTAGCTAACCAAATCATTTATAAAAAAAAAAAGGAAAGCTAAAGACCTATATCTGGTTGATTATTCAAACACTTGGACATAATATTGTGTAGATTAAGCTTCTACCTATTAGTTCCAAGAGCTAGCACCTTTGGGTCTAGTTGACTGAATGGTTGTCTTTTATAATTGTAAAACATTAAAAGGCGTAGCAAAATAGAGAGAGAGAGAGAGAGAGCATATGAATTTGTCAAAACCAAGCTATATAATTAATTAATCAACAAATAATTTCAAAGTTTCATATTAATACAATTTGAGAACTTTTTTTAGAGCCCTAAAAATTTCAATCTAAGTTTTTCTGATTTGAACATTCAACCTATTTAGTTATTTAAGGGTTATAGAACCTATTAAAATAAGATCTAATATCACATGTATAAATTAAGTATCAAATAAAAGCAATTGTATAATCATTCAATTGAATTCTATATAGCTTAATTACATGATTTCAAAACTAGAAAATTGTTATTATGAATACATAGATTGGAAGATATGATTGTTATTATTAAAAGTAGTAGAATTGGAAATAAGGACAAAATGATTGTTATGATTAAAACTTGTAGAATTGGAAGCAAGGAAAAATGTTAGAAATTCATAAGTGAAGTTGTCCCTTATTGGAGTGAGTCATAAAATGAAATGGGTTATACACAAAAGTAGAGTTCACAACCATGAGACTTTGAGTTGATATATGATGTCCCTAATTGCACACGAGTTTATTTATACTTAGTCCATTCTTAAAGCCCCTTATTGGTATTAGGAGATTGATGAAGTCGAATTATTAGAAATTCATGAATTTGATTCTAATGAATGGCAATTCATGTAATGACTCAAATAAAGATTTTAGAAAATTCACAAGTAATGTTCTCCCGCATTAAAAAGAGACATAACATACAATGAGTTATATATAAAAATAATATTTATAATTAATTGTTTTAAATTTTGAATTAAGATATGACCTTTATGATAATATGAGTTCAATTGGATATGATTTAATTTTTTGTTGTATGAAAAGAGTTCCAATATATCAGGTCTTTGCATGTATTCTTTTAGGTTTATGCATACTAGCGGACACGATGCATTTGCCATTCATTCTCAACCGTCAATCCAAAACGCATGATGTCCGAGTAAATAACAAAATCTCTCGGAAACAATGCTTTCAGTTTTTTTTTTTTACTTTTTTTAGTTTGTTGACCGTCAGAGCATGTTCAACTTTTATGTTAATGGATACTAAAACTTTATAATATTCTTGGAACTTAATACATAAAATTCGTAAAAGACGAGATATAGAACATAAATCGAATTGAGGTTCATTGGCGAAGAAAGGCCGAAAGAGACGAGGGGTTTTTACTATTTAGACACACACAGCACGTGAAATATTTTAAAAAATTGATTAAAACACTTCAATTCAATGACCCACCAACCTAGTCAGGGGTGTGCCAAAAGCCTCTAACCAATGTCCAGAGAAACAAACAAAGAGACACAAAGTAGAACCATACACAAGACCCCACATTCCACACCTCGTTTTGTGGCTTTCCCCTCTTTTTCTTCCCTGGGGTCTCTCTCTTTTCTTTCTTCTATCATCATCATCATCGTCATGTCACCACCAATCCCACTTTCCCTCTATTTCTCACGTCTCCGTTTACTACAAATTTGATCTCGTTTCAGTCAAAAAGGAGTCACTGAAATGGAGTGTTAGATAATGCGTTCAAAGAAACAAGGAAAGAAGAACCAACTTTCCATCATTGCTTTTTACGATGGAATTCAAAGTTTCTGTCTTGAAGTACACCCCTGGCTCGGGGAAAACTCATCTTAGCCTAATAATTCCTTGGGGCCCAACACAAAGAACTCGTCTCAGAAATTTGTACCTAACTTATCATCAAGACCTCTTTCATTTATATCAACATATCCCCTTAACTTGTACTCCACGGCCTACTAATGGCAATAATCACCAATCCAGAGTTTGCAATGACGCACATGTTCAAGCATCGTCTTAGATTGGACTTCTACTTATATTGGGGCCCCTCACACGAGTACAGTTATTGAGTTCCAGGATGTCATATATTGATTGGAAATACTCACAGAGCATCAAGTTTAAAAGATTGATACATGTCCCCAGGTGAGACCAGTATCAGAGATGCAATCATAAAGAATAATAACAAAACCAGCGGTGCTTCCAATACAAGCGCACAGAATTACCATCTTCTTTCCACCGCTAAGGAAAACAGAAAAAGAGAAAAAGGGGCTAAAGATTCCTCGCCCATTGTGCATTCTTTCTTCAGCAGCCGGTTCAAAGCTACTTTGCATTTTAAACAAGCTTTTTCCCACAAATTTCTCCCTCCTATCCTAATTATCTGCAATTCTTACCCTTATTAAAGCCTAAAGTAATGGAACTGAAAAGGTTGCAGTCATTGTGTTTTCATATATTTTAATGAATGAATTGAGTGAAAAAGAGTATCAAGTTTTCCAATCCGTAACATGAGGCAACCGAATATTAGAAAATGCCAGGGTTAGCATCAAATCCTCGTATGGTCTATAAATTCACAGAATTCAGAGATCAATTACGGATAATCGGATACTGTGGATTTGCCCTTCCTAGACTAAATTCCTTATTTCATTTTAGCAATGCCAAAGAAGTGCAATTTCACAAGTTGAGTTAGAGTTTTTCTTTTTTTCATTTTACACCGTTCTTCATACTTAAACACAGAGCAACCATCCAAGTTACCATCTGCTTTTCCTTTTATCTTACTCGTTTTCTTAGTAAACAGTTAAATATGATCAAGTCAAACGGATAGAAAAATCACATTAGACTCGCAATTATACAATTAATGGAAGTAAAGATCCTCTTTTTCCCTCAAACGATCCAGCATTACAAGGTTTTATGTTACTCACTCCCTCATAGTAATCATCAATGCCAGCGCTTAAATATATATAAGAATCTTACACCAAAAGTAAAGAAAAACTAAAAAAATTTAATAACATGATAATATAATTTATTAATGACCGGCCGAACCTGGAACTCTTGGCGACGTCACTGGAAACAGCGGCAAAAGCCTAGGCTCAGCTTCTCTCGGAGTAGTAGCCGGCGATGGGTGCAAGTAAAAGCCTTTCTCTTTGATTGCCTTGTCCTCTGCATCGGTGCTCAAGAAATTGGCGTTGCTCTTGTCCAGATTGTTGCTCAAGGGACTATTGCTGTTAGTGTACTTTGGCGTTCCAGATCGGTCAAACGGGTCGGGTATCAACGGAGTGACGGGGCTGAGAACAAGAGCCGGAAAGTCAAGGATGCTCGGAGATAGGATCTCGGATTTCCTCGGAGAAAACCCAGAACTGGGTGGAGCAAAAATCGGGTTCAAAGGGTTGATCTTGAGATTTTTAAGCGAGTTTCTACGCTCGTAGAGCTTGAACCCCGGAGATTGGTTCTTTTTAGGTATGGTTCTGATAGGTGGGATGTTGTGGTGGGGTTTGGGAGACGGGTCATGTTGTGCTGTTGCGGCGGCGGCGGCGGCGTTGGTCCTCGGGGAGCCCGTCAGCATTTGGACTACTTGTTTGAAGGAGGAGGTATCGGCTTGAACAAAAGTTGTCGGGTACGGGTTAGCAGATTCGGATCTGGTTATGGGTCTGGGAGAGGGCAGTGGATTAGTGTTGTGGACAACATTGTTGGAGGTGGTCGCAGAGGTGTTGCTGCTATTGCTGTTACTACTACTGCTGCTGCTACTGCTATGGCTTGTTGGTGAGGGTATGAGAGATTGTGGGTTTCGGTTGTCTTGATGTCTTGGTGAGATTTCCATTGGCAAGTTTGTGTCTGGTCTGGTATTTGCAGTTCTCTTTTGTTTTTCTGTTAACGCCCTATAGTTGTAGTCTTGCAAGAAAGAGAAACAGAAAGTCTTTTGAAGAGAGAGAGAGTTTCTTGGGTTCGGTAAGAAATGTTTTGGTGGGGACTATAGGCTTTTGAAGTTTTCGTCTCAAAGCGCCCACTCAACCACGCTCTTTAATGGGCTTTGGACATCACACCCCAGTTCCATGCTTTCCAAGGGACAGAGACGAATTGTCACCAAGGATACAGCTAAGTCCTTGAGTAGATGACATTTTAGGGCTTCTAATTGAACCCTTTGTGGGTTTTAGTAATTTTTAGACAATATTTTTTTAAGTCATACAAAAGTTGCATGGATGAAAATTTTAGTTCTTGACTTTGTTGCTTCTTAAAGTCTTCAACAACATTTACAAGCTTTCCTTTTTCTTTGGACGAGAAATAGATACTCCCTCTGATTTATAATAAGTATCGTTTTAACAAAATATAAATTTATTAAAAAAGCTAATGAAATTATAGATATACCTTTATTAATTACATGTTGAAGTGTCTTGAAAATATAATTTGTGTAATCTGTGTAATTAAGATTAGAGAGAAATTAAAGGTTAATTTTGGAAGTAAAATTATAAACATGCATACAAAGTCAAGAATGACATTTATTTTAAATAATTAAAATGTATCTAAAACGACACTTATTATAAATTGGAGGGAGTAATAATTATTAACTTTTGATCCATTTACAACGTTTATAATAGTCAAAAAATAAAGTATATAAATTTAATTAATTCTAACTATATTTAAATAATTATCTTATTAGGATAGATTGATTTTTTATAACAATTAATTAAGGATTGACTTAAAAAGGTAAAGTAATTAGTTAATTACTAAACATAAATATAAAATTATTGTTTTTAATAAATATTTGATTCTAAGTTAAAATTATGTTCTTATATATTTTGTCGAGAGAAAATACATTTATTAAACAGAGTTTGGGAGCATTTGATTAATAAATAATTATCGTTGACCCAACTCGTGACTAATCCCACTCCTCAATATAAAAAGCAAACCTGAGATTAATATTTGAGTGGCAGTTCCACTTCCACCACCACCAAAGTTGGACTTAACTAGAGACGGTGACCAGTGTGAACGGAAAGTGAAACGCACGCGCTCTTAAAGTGAATGTTTCTTCCCCGATAGCAACTCCAGCTGCTAAAACGTCATTGGCAGTGTGGAGAAATTCAGACAAAAAATGGGTGGTGACTAAGACAGATATAGAAGTTGTCAAAAGAGAGTTCAATATTCGGCATTGACTTGGTTAGCCCTTGAATGTGACTATTCTTCCTTTTTTCTCCTCCATGGTGGGTTTTGGGTGGTGATGATTCGGTCGTTCCAAAGCGTCATTAATTGCAAATAAGATTTTTTTGTTGCCTTTTCTGTCCAACTCTTCTTTATTTATTTATTTTCTTCTTAACATTTTGTTTCTTTTACATTAAGTTACACATTTGACCAGATTCTAACAATTGTTTGGCATATCGTCGAGATAGGACTCCTAGTTGCGTAAGAAGCCCCAAAATTTCTTCTTGATGCTCTCGTGTTAGCTGTGAAACAACTAATTTTCTTCGAAAGCATTTAATGTACGATTCTTGAATTTATCTTTTCATACTTGTTGAAGACTAAGTCAAGCAGAATTAGAGCCAACAATCTAAGGAATGTTGAACCTTGAAAATGATATTTTGTTAATTTGAATCTAATCTAGTTGCAATGAAAACATAGAAGCTCTGTTTTAAAATCCGGCCCGGACCGGCCGATCCGACCGGTCCGGTTGAAGCTCAAAAATCGGTCCTAAATTGGACCAGTGTGAACCGGTCAAAACCGGTCAATTGACCGATTTTTGATCGGTCAGACCGGTCCGGTTCGATCGGTCCGACTACTGGTTCAATTAATTTTATTATTTATTATTATTTATTATTTTTTATTTTTTATTTTTTATTTTTAATTTTTTAAATATTTGAATATTATATATAATTAAATATAATTATTGCATAATTATTACGTCATACCGGTTCGACCGGTGGTTGAACCGGTCAAACCAATCAAACCGATAATCAGTAAAGCCACCGGTTCAATGACTAATCCGATTTTAAGAACGTTGCATAGAAGTATGCCCCGAGCCCTATCATCCATAGTTACAAAGTGGTGCTGAAGGAACTAACCCCAGTGCTCACATTTCCTAACATCTACATTGAATACCAATTGTAACTATGGATGATAAGGGGTTACACCAAATTTGGGTCATAGGAATTGGACCGAATTAAATTGATGCTGTTTTTAATATAATTGATTTTGTCACGTCTTTTGAGTTAGTCCATAAATCTTAATTTGAATTAATAATTTTGAGTTAGGTCAACTAAAATTAATAAGCTTAATGATAATATATTGGGTAGGGTTGACTAATTGTGAAGGCACTTGGTACCCAGTAAACTAATTAATATTAAATAGAAGCATGGTGTGTAAAATAAAGCAGAAAAGCTGAACCAATACAGGCAAAATGAGTATTGTAAATGAGTATGCAAGCTCTTTTTTGTGATTTTTAGACGTATGTGTTGTGTATGTATTAGAGATAGAAGTAGATAAAATCATGGATAGTCTAAGGCTATAGTCGTATAAAAGCACAGTTTTATGTAACAAAATTTATTGGACGATGAAATACATGTGTTATGTTTTATTTATAAGACATTCATAAATATAGGACGATGAATACATTTGTTATGTTTTATTTATCAGACATTGTTTTATGATGTTGGGAATAATTCCTATGGAAAGATATGGAAACACATTATTTCATGTTGGACTTGAGCTTATGTTCCGATTGAAGTTAATACCATTTTGGTCAGTATCCTAAGCTTAGGCACCCAGGGGGGAAAAAAAGTGAAAGGGAGGGATGAATCCTATTCTCTCCACAAAGAAATGGCTGTCATAAAGTGAAGGGACCACATAGCCACAATCAGGCACACATCATATTTGCCCAAGTGCAACATTTCTACATGTGGACTCCTCCTTCTCCTCCTCTTCTTCTTCTCCTTCTTCTTCTTCTGGGATCTCTTAGATGCCTGTTACATCACGGACATAGACCCCATTTATCAGTTGGAAAACGCTAGATGCATCCACCAGGAGCACGTTTATGAAAATTTGGATTCCCACAAAGCGACTGATTATAACTTCAAGCGTGTCTTTGCACAAAGAGGAATAAATTCTTGAACGAGTCTGGTTATTTGTAGACATCATCAAATTCATATCCCACATAACTTCGTGAGGATATGATATCAGGGTTATTGGTCAATAGCCTCCACTTAGGCACGTCCCAGTCTGAGGATTAATCCCAGTTCAGTTGCCCCATTGCCAAGAAATGGCCAGACAATCGAAGAATTTGGTGATCTAGGTACTACTAAACATAGGCTGATTTTACACTTTTTGACTTGCTAATTAATTTCAGAATCAGAGCAATCTAACAAGAGTATTAGCTTGCTACATTCATGTGCAACTGTTGACTAGGTTTTCCAACAGCATGAATATAGCATGAGATTTAAGGTATCCATGAAGCAAAGAACTGCTATCAGATTCCTCATTTTTTGCAATAAATCTGCAAAGAAGGTGCCAATGGAACTAGCATTAGATATTTAGATGACAAGAATTGGTTGAGAAGTGCTGTTAGATATGAGTAGTTAATGCTGGTAAGAGATTATTGTCAGGCATTGCAGGCAGCCCCAGAGGTCACTCCTATCCAAGCCTAACGTTTGCCTAACAATTCAGTTTTTTCCTGTTTGTGATGGGATGGCACATAGCATACTTTAACTAAGGTTCCACGAGGAGGATTGATGATACCCACTTGCTGTCGTTAAATGAAATGTATGACAAACACAAGATGGCTAGTAGGGCACCATAAATAGGTCGAAGTAGATTTTATGGTTTGGGCCTAATAATTGAACCTCATGACTGATAATTAACTAAAACCGTCTGCACACTGTGCTAAGCTAGGGCAAAGTTTCAAATTCTTGCACTGCATTGCTTAAACTCTACTTCGGTTCATTGACTTGTATCCTTGCCAATTACGACAATGAATTGTCCCACATTCAAGTTAATGTCATCTTCTCAATTAAATTTTAATTAGTTACTTACAAAACAAGCATAAGGCTTCTTTTACAAGGAGGTTTAATAACTATCTAGTTGAGTCAGTCGCTAATAGTAATATCAACTTTTTGATTGAGGAATATCAAAACTTAAATTTTTAAGTACATTTCACATGAATAATATTAGTGGATAGAGCCTCTTCATAAAATCCATGTGTCGTAATAACATATTCCATGTTTAAGTAATAATAATACAAATTAGAAAACATCGATTCAAAAAATAAGTATTAATTTAAAAAATTGAATTGGATCTGAAAATATTAATTACATTTACATGACCTAGATCTCAAGTATGTTAACACGCAATTACTTAAAAAATGATTTTTAAAATTTTGTTTTTTTACCTAATTATCAAATGGGCACATGAAAATATAAAAGAAATTTATGATAATAATTAATTATTTAAAATAATTACAAGTATTGAAGCATAAATATGATATTCCATTATATGAATGAACATAAATTATTTAGATTAGGAAAAAAAAACCTATTTGCGTTCTCAAATTTTAATGAAATGTGCATTTAAGCCTTTAAACAATTCTAAATCGATCTTTTTCAATCTCAAGTGAGTCCTCGACACACATGATCTTTGGTGCGTAAACTTAATAAAAAGGAGCTATTCTAGGGACATTTTGATTATATTGCATGTTTCAGTCGATAAACCAACTTCTTAGTACATAAACTAGCATTTTGGTGTGTAAACCAATATTTTAGTTCACAAATGAATAAGATGAAGCTAGATTGAAGCAACGCAATTACTTGCAGGAAGTAATTTTTCAGTTTCATAAGCTTTTGTACCTTCATCTATATCCTCAAGATTTTAGGGTGGTTTACTTTCAGAAAACAGTTTTTTATTTTTATCTTGATTTTTTGCATATATTTTTAATTTTCATTTTCAGTGAAAAATTGTCAAAAACATGCTTACTAATTAATATTGAAAAAATTATTTTCTAAAATTGAAAATTGCAAAACTTGTTTACTAAAATTGTGTTTTGATTTCAAAAGAATTAGAAAACATGTTTATTAAGGATTGTTTTTTCATTGCTAATAAATTAAATAATAACAACAACAAAATAACCATAATATCAAATCTCAAAACATAATCTAATACAAATTAAAATTTAAATATCAAACATGTCAAAATGTTTTTGATATCCTAAATGCAAAAAAAGAAAAAAAAGATAAATTCATATCCTAATGTCGTTGGATACCCTGCTGATAATCATTCCACATTTGAGTGGCAATAGACTCTCTAATTGCTAGCATTTGGCTTTGTTGTGACATATCCACCTGACCACCTTCTTGTTGCACACATAAGTCTTGCTCATTTGGGATAATTACTCCTTCTCTACCATATAAAGTGAACAATTCATCGGCTCTATCTTCCATAATAATAAAATTATGTAGTGTGCAGCATGCTAATGGAATGAGCTTTTGTCGTCTAAGTGGATAGTTTGGTATAATCTTAAGAATAGGAAAACGTGCTTTCAATAAGCCAAAGCATCGTTCTATCACATTACGTAACGAGGAGTGCCTATAATTAAATAATTCATATTTCCTTGTGAAACCTTGCCCTCTTCTTCCTCGAAATTCCTGAAGATGATACCTTTCATTTCTATATGGAGCTAAAAATCCTGGAATATTTGGATAACCAGCATCGACAACGTAATAGTGATCTGAAATAAATGTAAATATAGTTAATAAAAAAATCCTCTATTGTATTCTATGTATATATAATTTAATAATATATAAATAAAATTCTAAAAGACTCACCGTCAGTTGGAAATGGAAATTTATTATCTGGTCTACTTAATGCATCAAGAAAAACACGTCCATCATTTGTTGTTCCTTCCCATCCAGTATAAACAAAGGTAAACAACATATCTTGAGAACAAGCTGCCATAATATTTTGTGTGACCAAAGCAGCCTTTCGACCTCGAAAAGTTTTTTGCTTTGAAGCCGGAGCCCATGCAGCAACATGAGTTCCATCAATTGCACCTACGCATTTCTAAAGCCATATATAAAAATAAATTTAATCAAATTACCTCAAAATAACACAAGAATGATGAAGTAACGAAAATCCATCGTACCTGAAAGTATGGATACCACTTTGGATTGTTACGAATTTCAGGTTGAATAGGACCTCTATTCACTGGTTTGATTAAATGTGTGCCTAAAGCAACTAAAGCCTTCATGACCTTTTTAACCCAGACATGCACTGTTTTTGTCGAATGTTGAAATCGATCTGCAATTTTTCTCTGTCTATCGTTGTGACATAAGACAGAAAGACCCATTGCAACACCTTCTTCCACACTAACACCTCTCAAGTCTTGTAACAAGTGCATTATTCTTAATTTGTCACATAAATTACGAAAAACATGTGGCCTCATACGAAAATTCTCATAACAAACAGTAGGATTTCCTGCCATTACTTCAAGTATATACTCTCTACCACTTAGCATGGATGTTCTACATGGCCTCTTTGTTTTAAATAATGATTTGCATTCTATCATATATCTGACCATTATTAAATCACTTAAATCATCATCTTCAAACTCACTGTCAGAACTTGAACTATCATTATCATATCCATGGTGTACCATTTTGTATCTGCACAATATATGTAAACATAAAAATTAAGACATTAAATGCCAATACTAAAGTAATCCATCAAGGTCTTTTAAAAGAAACAAGATATATCACCAAAAAAACTTCCTAAATACTATTTAATTCTAAACTCAACAGCCATTCCATTTTTCTATTAGTCGACATTTTCATGAAAATTTGCCTCCAATCTGCACTTATGAACTTCTCAATGGCCTTATTGTAAGCAGTTGGTGAGACCCCTTCCATATTCTCTAATACATCCATAACATTAGAAATCGAATATGGATCAGAAGTGATGCCAACACCATCACTAAAGCTTGATTGTAGTTTTTCAGTTTTAGCTTTGATATATTCTGATCTAGCAGTCAAGGATGATGCCCACATTTCTAGACACCCATTCAACATTTCCATTTTAGCTTCTTTTTTTGCACGACGCTCTCCAGGATAATCAATAACACGTTTCTTACTATCAGCAGAGGACTTTTCACTTTCATTGACATGGACTCCTTTGTTTAAAAATTCAGTCTCGACCTCACGCTCTTCATCTGATGTAGGAGGCAATTGAGTGGAAGCATGATGAAGGTGACCAGTAGCAGTTGAATTATTAAAAATCTGTCCTAATAATTCATAATGGCTACAACCTTTCCTACGAAAAGTCTTGAAAACTCTGTTTTTCTGTAAATAAAAAAATTTAAGTTGTTAATGACTTTAACTAGATTAAAATTATATAATTATTATTTAAAATTTTAATTGAAATTGTTACCTGAAAAAACATTTGCCACACTTCTTCAGGAGCATGAACAGTGTTAGATTCACTTTCATAAGTAACTCCAGTGTGGTTAAGCAATTCTGAAAATTGTCGATGTTTGGTACGGAGTCGATTATATTTTCCTTTCAACTTCTCGATACCATAACTTTCCATAATAACTTTGGTTAATTCTTTATCCATTGCCTCCCAATCAGATGGTTTAAAGCTAGGTGCATGCTTAGGATCATTTTTCACTCTCTCATATAAGATAAGTAGGAAAGCATACTCATTTTTCTCTGGCCAGTCTTTGGCATCATCGACCTCTATACCTTTACCTCCCATCTAATGACCAATCAAATAATAAATAACATTATTATACACATACAAAGAAACAACACGAAACAACAAGATAACGCATACTTTTACGTGATCTATCGCTGGAGAATAAATATAGCATTGGAGGACTAAGGAGCCGAGAGTATACGACTTTGTTTAGTTTAGCAAGGAGATGAGTGAGTGAGAAATGTACAAACGAGATTGGGTAAGGATGGATGCATCCAACGACTACCATAGGCGCCATTTTAACATTTGTTTTCTCCCTCATCTGTCTATATTTTCTTTCTGTAATAAAGGAATAACAACCAGGTCCAAGGAAATAGAAAAACAATTGACCAAACTGACAGAACAACTGACACATTATACACCCATCTTTCCAAAATTTGAGAGCCTCTGCTCGACGGTTCAACAACAATCTGAGGCCTTCTAGCAATAGTTAGAGATTGTTGAGTCTCTACGTTAGGCTATGTCTGCTTAACAGTCATGGTAGACATGATGATCAAACTGTCGAAGGTGGAGAAATAGCCCACCCAGCCAGCCCTGTTGGCCTTACCCATCTCATCCACCATGCACGCTTCACCATCATCGTCAATACAATTATCAGTCCCCATACTCCCTTGACCGTCAGAACTAACACCAAACACAACCGTGAGAACCCCTAAACTTGAGATTCCCCTCTTTTCAGGAGAAAATGTACTCGGATGGATATTCTAGATCAAGCACTTCTTGACATATCACAAAATCCCGCAAAAATAAAAACTTACCATCTCTGGCTTTTACATTTCAGGGTCGACACTCCAATGGTACTATTGGATGCATACCACCTTCCAGCTCTCCAACTGGGAATTTTTCACTCGTTAGCTGGAAATCAGGTTTGACCCATTGACCTTTGTCAATCATGATGCTCAGCTTTCTAAGCTGAAGCAAATAACAATGGTTGCCAACTATATGAACGAGTTTGAGGCATTATCCACTTGAGCTCAGGGATTATTTGATAAAAATGTACTCAATAGTTCCCTTTCTAGGTTAAGGGAAGATATTCGTGGGAACTATTGATGTTAAACCACGTCCTTTTCTGAGGCAATTGGCATTGCCAAATTAATTGAAGAAAAACTTAATTATGTCAGATCTAGCATAGCTCGATCTATATGCCGATTTTCACCGCAATCACCCTTGCTACAACAAACACAAACCAACCTATCTACCAAACATACCTCTACTCTAACAACCACTATTATTCCAGCTCATTCGATTTCCATTAGACATGCTACCCCCTCTGAGTTGGCAGCTAGAAAAGAAAAAACGGCTATGTTTTAATTATGATGAGTGGTTTGTCTTGAGACATAAGTGTATACAACCCCAGTTCCTTTGCATGATGGTAAACATTGATGACTCCACAACAGAGATCTCTGTAGCAGAGGATGTTGTTCAAGAGATAGACAACCAACTAATGGAGCTTTCTTAAACCAAAGAAGACTACGCTCCCTTTATTCCCCAAATTTTCGTCTAAGCCTTGATAGGGCAACCCATTCCTTTCTACTCTCAAACTATTTAGGTCAATTCATGGGAAACTTATGGTGGTGCTGGTAGATGGAGGATCAACTAACAACTTTATCCAATGATGTCTCGCTTCACATTTGGGACTTAGTGACACCCTTTGCCACACTTAAAGGTCACAGTGGGGAACAACAAATCATTGGAATACACCGGTGAATGTTCAAGCATTCCCTTGATTTTAGACCAGACTCAATTTCAAGTAGATTGTTTTGTTTTTACTGCCCATTTATGCGGTAGATATTGTGCTCAGGGTTTAGTTTCTGACTACAAAGCTTTGTAGATGGAATGCTCCATCCAAAGGAAGACAGTCAGACTTCATAGCCTCAAGTAGCCCTCTCTCCAATTCATACTACCTAACTCACTTAAAAACTTAATCCAATGTAATACTATCGCCTAATATCTCAACTTATCCATAAACCATATCTTCAACAAATCCCCTCCCGGTATCCCCTTCACTGATCTAACTATATTCACTAGGAAACTATAGTTCTTACTTCAAAAATATAAACCCATATTCATGGCCATGACGGGTCTTCTCCCTTATTGACCCCTAGATCATAAGATTCCCATCACTCCTAATACTCCACCCATAAATGTTTGACCGTATCACCATCCTCACTTTCAAAAATTAGAAATCGAATGATTGGTTGGAGAGATGCTAGAACAGGGCATTATTACACCCAACATAAGTTTATATTTGTCACTAATGCTCCTCGTCAAAAAGAAGGAAGGTACCTAGTGTTTATGTATGGACTACCGTTCTCTTAATACGATACTAATAGAGACAGATTTTCCATCCCAATTTTAGACGACTTGCTGGATGAAATTAAGGGAGCTACGATGTTCTCCAAGCTAGATTATGAGCTAGATATCATCAAGTAAGGATCCACCCATCTGATATAAAGAAAACAACCTTCCGCACACACAAAGGCCGTTCTGATTTTTGGGTCATACCATTCAGCATTTCTAATTCTCCTTCAACTTTTCAAGTATTAATGAACTCTAATTTTAAAAATTTCTTCCCCAAGTTTGTTTTAATCTTCTTTGATGATATTTTGATTTACAATGAGACTTGAGACTCACACCTCACATATTAGAACATACCTTCTCTACTCTGCTCCAACACTCCTCATTTGTGATGCTCAAGAAGTGCGAATTTGGTTGTTAAGAACTTAGCTACTATGGGCATAAAGTCTTAAGGCAAGTTGTGGCAGTCGAACAAGATAGAATCTTCGTTATTTGACAGTGGCCAATCTTGGATTCTCCCAAAATTCTTCATGGTTTCCTCAGCCTCACTGGTTATTATCAGAGATTCGTGGCCAACTATGCCTCTATAGCTGATCCACTTAATTACTATGGAAAAATGCATTTGTATGGACACCAGAAGTAACCAAGGCTTTCTAGGCTCTCAGTCCGAATTGATGAACACTTTGGTCTTAGTCTTGCCTAACTTTAGTAAGAATTTCCTCTTACAAACTGATGCATCAAGAATTAGGATCGGTGTTGTCCTCACCTAAGAATGACATCCTTTGACCTATTTCAATAAACAATTTACTACTCCACGTCAGTACACTTCCACTTATAATAAGGAAATGTACGTAATCACGGAGGCAGTTAAAAAGTGGCGCCACTACCTACTAGAAAGACAATTTATAATTCAAACGGAGTCTAAAATTCCTTTTCAACTAAATCGTCCAAACTCCATAACAACAATTAATGTTGGCTAACAAAATTGTTAGGCTTTGATTTGATATTGTATACAAGTATAGGACTAAAAATGGTCTTACTGATATATTATCCTAAGTTTCTCCTATTTCTATTCATGTATTATAGGTGGCGTCTAAACCAGTTATGGCATTATGGGAAGCTCTACGTCAATTCTATCAAACACATGCTCTCTCGTCTAAGCTCCTTCAAAACATTCAGAATAATCTAAGAGATCATCCACACTTTACTGTCAAAAATGGACTTCTACTGTAAGTTTTATCTCCTAATTATTAGCATGGTCTATTTAAAAAGCTTTAACCCTACCCACTAATTGTGTTACCCATCTACCCAACTCATCGTCTTTGTGATGACCAAAGTTTTGAGTAGGTTTTAAACCGTTAGCTTAGGGTCCTATTCTCGCCAAGCTTCAGTATACCATCTATCTTGCTCAAGGAAGAGGATAGAAAACTCAGAATTCCAAACTTCTCAGATCTATGGTGGAAGGCAATGACTGGAGGTATTTCTGTTAACTTTCCGTTGCGTGTTTCACATATATATATGGTGTTTTTATACATGAATTTTGTACGTAAATATTTGTATGAAATGCATGCTACTGTAAGATTTTGGTTTAACATTTGGTATCAGAGCCTTTCCTGCCTCTGTCTTGCCTTAGAAACCACCGAAATATTTCCTCTGTTGTACTCTGTTTTTTGGTTGAGTTTCTGTCGTATTATATATATGTGTTTGAGGTTGTTGAGTTTTCGACATTTTGGACCTCCTTGAGACGTTAGAGTCATGTTTCTCATCATTCATGATGCATGCGACGTTGTCTGGACCGTGAAGGAAGAGGAGGGACGACAACCGTACGTGGAGCTTCGGACGTTGTCATTCGGGAAGCGTTGCATGGTCGGGTTTCCGACCTCTCGTGCATTTCACGTCGTCCCAACGCCGACATCCGTGCGAGCTCCGGTGTCCTCTATTGGTCTAGAGTGTCGGGGTTCTGACTGTTTCCAGCCGGGTCAGGCGTGACCCGGCTGGAGGTTGAAAACGACGCAATTTGTCATTTTTCCTTTTTTTAAATAATAAAATTATTAATATTAACTTTGTTTTAATATTAGTAATAAATTGGGTTACTTCAGACCTAACCTATGAGTTATGATTTTAATTATAAAATCATTT
>JANZLC010000002.1:31689390-31701380 GCA_026413385.1 Erythroxylum gracilipes
TCTTAGCTTGATCAAATAATATGTTGGGTCATATAGTATCTGAACATGGCATATTGGGAGACCCAAAGAAAATAGAGGTAATGAATAATTGAGAAACTCCGAGGAATATATATGTTGGATTTAGAGTTTTCTAGAATTAGCTGGAAATTGGATACTACCAAAGGTTGTCGAAAGGTCTTTATTGATCTTAAACCTTTGACAAAACTTCTGAGGAAAAAAATGTGTCATTCAGATAGACTGATGTATGTAAAAAGAATCTTGGGAAATTAAAACACCAATTGTTTATAACACCGATGTTAATTATCTTATTTAGATTTGGAGATTTTGTAATATATAATGATGTTTCACACTAGAGATTATGATGTAATCTAATGCAGCATAATAAAGTGATTTCATATGCATCGAGACAATTAACGTCTAATGAGTTGATTATTTGATACATGATTTAGAACTTGTTGTAATAGTAATTGCTTTGAAAGCTTGAAGACATTATATGTACAGTGAAATGTTTTGAATATATATAAATATACAGATTATTTAAGTTTGAGGAAATTAATGAGTTTGAAAGGGTTGAATATAAGATTGAGACAATGGATAGAATTACTGAAATATTATGACGTACAAATGAGTATTTCCCAGCACAGCTAATGTTGTAATCTGATACATTGAACCGAAAATTCAATAACAAAATAGCATAAATTCAGATATTGAGATCACCAAATCTAGTGCAATAAAAAGCATAGAATATTGAGTTGAATTTGGGAAAAAATGAAGTATTATTAGCTAATTGAAATTTAAAATCAGTTTTACATGAAAGGACTAGTAAAGCCCAAAATGAGGATTCAGAATTGTGAATCTTATTGAGGAATTGAAAATGAGTCCGAATTTTGAGTTTGAATTGGAAAATGATACTTTATGATTGAAATAAGAAATATATGTACCCGATAAAGATGATTGAGCAAAGAGATTATTAAAGAAAGTACAAATAATAACATATGTTATACATGCTAGTAGGAATACGCCGAAATAGCATTTACGGCTAAGGATGTAGAAGCAAGTGACTGCATGTATGAGTTGCCAATAGTCTTAACTGTTAAAGATATGCTTAAAGCTTATATTTTGGATTTCATAGGAACGTGAGGTCAATGTACAGTTTTAACTGACTTTAAGCATAACAATCATTATCACAGTGATATCGTTAGAATACCATATGAGGCATTATATGACAAAAACAGTTGTTCACCTTTATATTAGGATGAATATGGCCTAAAATAGTTAAAGGTCAGAATTGATTGAAGATGTTGTTGATAAGTGAAATGAATCTGTAATAGAACTTAAGTGACTTAAAAAAGACAAATGAATATGGAATATAGTGAGATAGACATATAAATTAAGTGATTAATACTCAAGGGATGTGAATTATCAAGCGAATGATGAAATGTTTCTTAGAGTATCACCTTGGCAAGGTATGCTCAGGTTAGGAAAAAGGATAAGCTAAGCCCGACAGAAATTGGTCCATATGAAGTTATTGTGAGAATAGGACCATTGACTTATGAGTTAGAATTGCCATTAAAAGATGTTTTAGATTCACACAATGTTACATAGATATGTTTAGGAACTATTTATGATTCGATATATGTGTTATTGATATCGGAAGTGAAATCATGAGTAATCTGAAATATATTGAGGAAATAGTTAAGATAGTGTGATATTTGAATAAGCGACTAAAAAAATAGGTGATTTCATCGGCTATTATCCCTTGAGAGGAGCCGTTCAAGTGAAAAAGTTGCATGGGAAACGGAGGAGTATATGAGGAAGCATTGCCCTTGCTTTTTGATGATTCAGATAAGAATTTCAAGGACGAAATGTATTAAAGAGGTCATAATTGTAACATCCCGTTTCCATACTAAGGGTTAGAACCCTAGATTTTTGTACTTGAGAAATAGTATAGAGAGATTAGAAAAATACATTTCATACTCATGCATAATGTTAGCATACACATACATAAACTTGAATTTTGCACACATTACAATGAATTGTTCTTGCACTCTTTTGACAATTTTCGGGTATAAATGATTGTTTTAATGTGATTATAATGTGAATTACGGATTATGTGTCGTAAAAATTGAATTGGTGTGTATAAGTAGTGATTTAGAATTTTAGGTAAAATTTGAGAATTTTCTAAAATTAAGGGTATTTTTAGACTAGGAAAAATGTCAAGTGACGAGACAAAAAATAAATGGTAGTAGAAATAAGAGTCAAATGGCAGTGAAAATTTTTATAAATGACATTAGGATTTAATGACATATGTCATTCAAAATTGGGAGACAATTGGATTAGAAATGGAGAAACAAATGGACTAATAGTTTAAAAGACCAAGTGAAGACCATGAGGTGGTGACATGTGGCAAGTGACAAGTCACTTGCCTTGCCACACGCCTCACTCTCGTAACTTACCCTTGCAAGAATAATGTTCATTTGTTTCTCACCTTTTCCTAAATGCTCTCTTTCTGCTCTCTCTTCATTTTCTTCCCTTCTTCTTCTCCATTCACAGCATTTTCTTACCAAGTTTTGAGTTGCCATCATCTTTCACTTTATACTTCAAGATCTTTGTTATTTCTACATCTTGTTACTAAAGACCCAACCTTACCACCTTTGAATGATGACGATCGTGTGGTGTTGAGAAGCTAGGGTTAAGAGTGATTTGAAGATCTTGAAGCTTAAACAAGTAAGTCTTAAGCATTACTCTTTATGATTTGTTGAATGATACATGTTTTGATGATAGTTAGATGTTGAAAGACATTGAAATGGTGATGAAAATATATTGATACATAAATGAGAAAATTTTAAGTAAGTTCATCTATCACGATCGTGCACAATTGTGTACTACCTGATATCTCCTCTCTGTCACGATCGTGCTTAAAACGTCAGGACAAAGAGGAGGTATCAGGTAGTGCATGATCATGCACAAGCATGATTGTAACAGAAAGGAAACGTCAGGTAGTGCACGATCGTGCATAAGCATGATCGTGACAAAGAGGAATCAACAGGCAATGCACAATCATGCACAAGCACGATCGTAACAGTGAAGGTGCAATGCTTTTTGACAGTTTTAAACACCCTTCAATCTTTTAACCATAACTTCTTCTCCGGACCTTCGATTGACTCAAAATTGAACCCCAAGCACCTCACACATTTTCCTTCCTCTTTACTAGAATTCATTGTCATCTGAATTCACTAGGAAAGGATTGGTAAATTGTTGATAGATGAGTTTAGGATGAAAAATGATGAAGTGTGCTGGAATATGTTAAATGGAGTGTTTTCACTTAAAAGTCATTTGTATTTTGGCTATGTATTGATCTTTAGATATCCAAATGGAATTATTTAAAGTTTAGATTAAACTAGAAACATATGGCTACAAAATTCATGAAGGAATCAAATTTTAATTCTGTCTCTATGAGTTTCAAAATTTGGCTTGAAGTTGAGTACTAAGTGCTGTTGCAATTTGAGAACTGTCTAAAGTATTATGTGTATAC
Organism: Erythroxylum gracilipes; assembly: GCA_026413385.1. NCBI lineage: Eukaryota > Viridiplantae > Streptophyta > Magnoliopsida > Malpighiales > Erythroxylaceae > Erythroxylum > Erythroxylum gracilipes. Next base: position 31,692,926 of record JANZLC010000002.1, read on the forward strand.
CTTGCAGAATACTGAACTAAATTGTGTGAAATTGGTGTCCTTAGAAACTTGAGACATATGGGAACATTTTCTTAGAAGAAGGTTTTGCCTAAATACCTCAATTTTCTTGTCAAAATGGCCATGACAAATTGACCCAAAAATTTATTTTGAGAAAAGCTGGAATGATTGATTGATGATGTTATAATTTAATGAATGAATTATTGATATCAAAGTACCAATGGTATAAGTATAACGGGAATTAAGATGTTCATATGATAGTAGTTATGATTCAAAAGAGTTGAGTAATATGTATTAAGTAAAGGTGAATGAGAATTGGGTATTATGAGAGCATATAGAAATGATGAGTAATTGAATTATGATATTAGATTAATCAAGTGTTCTTGAGGTGTAAACCTAAGAATAAGCTAAACTCATACAAATGATAAGGTTTGAATGATCAAGAGACGTGATTAAGGAAACATACCTGGAATAGTCAAATTGAGCATGTATTATACATTACACCTATACATATGTGTACAATTGAATGTTTTTGTGATAGAACGTTAGCATCTAGACATTTTCGGATCATGGAAGCAAATGCTAAACTGGAGCGTACTGTGAGTTGACCTAGATGGTCTCATTTTCAGTGTTTGTTTTATTTTAAATTTATGTATTGAATTACTACTGAATATGAATGTGACTGAGACAATTCCAGACATTAATAGTCTGAGGAGTTTGATAAATGTGAAATACATATTAAAAGTGCTGATTGAATGTGAATTTGAAGAAATAAATGATTCTCAACTTATATGTTGAATGCTGGACCAAGGTCCGATGACAAATGTGAATGAGATTGTGATAGTGAATATGAATGTGTAATATTGAGCACATTTGATTGATTGAATACATGTGATGCATTTCATTACATGAATGCATGATAATATAAAGGTAGTTGTGACTGAAGTGACCAATCTGAAAGAGCTTAAAGCTCAGAATATACACAAGAGCTACAGGCTCAATTGTTGATATGCCCAGTATCCACAAAGGATATGCAACAATATCTGAAATAAGCCCGATATCGAAAAGAGATATAAGCCAGTAAAATGGCAGTCAGTCATGACAATAACAATTAGAAGTGAGTCTCATATGCATTTTGATATGTATGTTTAAATGATCTAAATGAAATGTTTGACTGCTCTGAATATGAAATGTGAAAATTGTGAACAGAAGAGTTTTATGATGTCACATGATGATAAATGAGATGATGTGAATTATGTGATTATATGAATTGACGTGTTATGTGATTGAGTGAGCCATTGAAGATGGTCCACTCACTGAGTTCGCAAAATTCGACCTAAAATTTGCAACATTTTTCAGGCTTAAAGAAGATCTCCAGTTAGACAAATAGGAGTCTAGCCACTGCATTCGAGTAAGATATAGAGGTTGGGATCAGTTCACATCTACATATGTATTTCATTATTTTGTATCAAAATGTGTATTTCGCAATTATTGTACCTCGGGTTTTTGAATAATTATGCTTTGTAATGAATTTCCAAATTGGAAATGTTTGTAAATGAGATTGATCCATGAGTGTAGTAACACTTGTGATTGAAAATGTTTATGAATAAAAAATAGGCCCAATTTGATTAATGGTTTTTTGAAATATGCATGTGATGCGGGAAAAGTTTTTAATGGTTATGATTGACTTACTGTTTTAGCATGTCATCCTCGTAGAGTATGTTCTCGAATACAGTCGGTATGTTCGGAGATATGCACTATAAGAGTGGGGTATTACATTTAGGCATATCATCCATGTTTTTCAACTTATAGTAATACAACACAACAATGAGAAATGGGGGTGGGTATAGAGAGAGAGGTGGGTATAGGTGAGAAAAGGAAGCACATCATTCCATTATTCGCACATGCCATAACTCTATATTAACCGATTGACTCAACCTTAACTTACAATAACCATGAATGAACTAAAAACATAATTGCCTAAACCCTTCTACATATGCAAAATAGACATTGCCAATTGGTGGAGAAAACACAAGGATAAATGAGTTCAACACGAAGATGGGAATTAGTTCCCTGAACACGAAAATAGAAGAGAAATATAGCGAACGCAAAAGACAAAGACGTTGGAATTGCTAGAACACAAAGATAGGCAAAGAAAAAATAGAGAGAAGCAGTGTCTTTAGGTTATCAGTATGGAGAAAATGATGTCGTTTTAGTAGACAAAATGACATAATTTTCATTGCTTTTGTATTCTTCTTTTTGCTACGAAAATATTTCGCTACAAATATATTTTCGTAGCAAAAGATATTTAACTATGAAATTTATTTTCATAGTCGATAGTTATGGGATCTGGAACCTATTTGTGTTTTAGGTGAAAATTATTTCGTAGCTAAAAGCATTTTTTTACAAAAATAAGTTCACAATTAAAAAACATCGTCAAATCTTGTTTAACTACGAAAAATAGTTCGGAGCTAGAAACTTTTCACTACAAAACTAAGTTCATAGTTAAAAAATGTTGTCAAATCTTATTAGCTATGGATATAAAATATAGCATATTCTAAACATAGCTAATAGTTCCAAGAGGCTACCATTTTGAAATTTTGTAGCCAAATAATAACTTTTAGCTGTGAATTTCAAATCAGAAAAAAAAGGGGCAAAATTCTTCTTTGTTGTAGTGTGGGTTCAGTGGTTTCTCTTTTCATAATTCTCTTTGGTAGTGACGTACATAATCAATCAGCTCAACAACCTTATCTACATTTTCATATTTTTCAATGAAATTTGACCCCTATAGTACTCTTTTAGACTGAGGTTTACTTCGAACTTTTTCTTACCCCGAATCAAATCAACCTTTGAAAGTAATTTGATGACCAGCCATCATATATCCATGTTAAATTAAACTAGTCCTCGGGTTCATTTCTTGACTTAATTTGTGGGCTTCAGATCTTTTCTTAGAATTTGTTCAGGTATAAGAGACACAGCAGAATAGAAACAGCAGATTTCTCTCTAATTTGTGGGGTGCAATCAACCCAATACGGCGACACCTTTCATTCTTCAGAATCAAGCACGTCTATATGTAGAAAATCATAACAAGTAGATTTGGGCTTCACTCTTACGCTAACTTTGGCAATGACGTCCTGAACAGTAAGGCGTGTCCAAGAAAGTATGAAGGTTTTCAAAGATTCGGACATATGTTAGATAGAAGGTTTTCAAGTTCACCAGCTACATTGTTAAAACCCTTGGACGTTGAATGAGAAGCCTAACCAAATCATTCTCTCGTTAACGTCATGGAATATGACAAGTATCCCACATAAGATAGCCAATATAAAATTATTAACGAGGGGAAAAAAGCAAGGGCAGTTGGGGCGTGTCAACTGATAATTGCTCTGGGGATGACACATTCTCCTCCATCATATGAATATATACAAGAATAATAGAATGTGGAGTGCTTTTGGGCTCGCATATATCATGGCGTCAAACCCTGCACCTCGAAGCAATCCCGAAGGAAGCATGTGCGTCGTTCTCATAAATTCGACCCAAGTCTTGAAGGTGTTCACTCGCAGCTTGCCACGCATGATAATATCATCATTTCCATTTGGTCGTAAGCTTACCATCTTATGCAAAGGTTGCCACCTATGCTTATCTGCATATATGTATATGAATTGCTTGCAAATTTTCTTCATTGGATGATTGGCACAGAATTTTTCTAGGCTAAATTTTTTATAAAATGTGTAATTATTTAAATGTTGTTCCTATTAACTTTATTATCATTTTGATTCTTTATACATTTCGTTTATGATTTCTTATTTTTGTATTTATTTTGTTCACATTTTGATGATAATAATTTTATTTTTAAAATAACTATTCTATATTTTAATTTTATATATTTTAGTACTGCTTTATTTTAATAATACTGCACCATCTAAAGTTTGAAGTTTAGCATGAACATTATTTCGTTATTGTTAAAAATAAATAACAACAATGGGCCTTTTAACATCGTATACATTAATTTTTATTTATATATATACACACACTTTTATCAACATTTTATTTACATTAACCTTTCAATAGAAGTCCAGACATGACCAATGGCAGCAAGCATTGGCAAGACAGAACTGACATGGGCATTTGCATTACTCCTCACAAAGGTGTAGTCTATTTTATAAAAACGTTTTGTGCTCATTTTTATGATTAGTAATGATCATTATTATTATAAATAATAAAATAAAATATTTATTTGTTATTATTATTATTATTAACTATTAAAATTTACCATATAATTCAAATTTTTAATAACTCTTTAAAAAATCTCCCACTGCCCACTCCACCACCGCCCCTCGGGTCACTGCAAAGAAAGGAATAGTCGCCGACCAATTTTGGCTGTCACGAGGGTCTCTATACGCAGCCAAGTCCAACGCTGATGGGATATTGATATAGAGTGGGACCATGATTCATTCTTGCCTGTCAATCATGCTTTCTAAAGTGCAAGTAGAGATGGGGTCTCAGAAAGCATCATGTACATGAGTTTGTGGTGTTAAAGCTAGACATTGGATTGTTCCCTCCATCCATTTGTCACCGAGCAAGTAAAACAGACAACATTTTGAGTTGTAAATGAAGATGTATACAGACAACATTTTTAGATTTTTCCTGTTCTTATTATTTATTTATAGAAAGTAAAAATAATATTTTAATTGTCAGCTTTTGAATGAGAAAATAATATAATATTTTAAGATCACAATATTTTAGTCCAATATATTTATTAAAATTTACAATTGATTCCTAAATTTTTAAAAATTTCAATTTAGTTCACAATTAAATATGATAAGATGACATTTTAATATGCATTTCATGAAGTACTATAGATAGAATTTTGTAAACCGCTTTTATGGCAGGAATCAGGTGCCACTTGTCATGTATAATATTATTCGGGATTGATTGGTAATTTTTCAAAATTTAAATTAAAACCTCTTATCCTACAAGCCATGTTTTGAAAATCGGGCTGGACCGACCAGTTCGACCAGTCACCGATCGACTATTCGGTCCGATTTACTTTTAAAAATCGGTTCTCAATTGAACCAGTAAGAACCGGTCGAATCGGTCCAGTCCGACCACTAATTTGGTATATTTTTTTATTTTTAATATTATTAATATTATATATAATTAAATATAATTATTGCATAATTATAACGTCACACCGGTTCGACTGGTGGTTGAACTGGTCGAACTGGTCAAACCGGTGACCAATAAGGCCTCCGGTTCAATGTATGATCCGGGTTTCAAAACACTGCCTACAAGTATACAGATCGAAAATCGCAGTATAGATAGGTATCGTCCCACAGGGATTGGTTAGTCACCAAATTGATCCAAATTTCGTTTTGTTCAAGAAACTCAAATAATTAGATTTAAAAAATCCAAAATATAAAAATGAAGAGTCATACATACACACTTTAGCGTTGTCACAAAAGTAAGAACACAAATTTAGAAAATAGTGAATCAAAGTATCAATTTAGCAAATTAGGATTGTCATTACCTAACTATGTATTCTCTCACTTTAGTAATGTTCATTATGTTTAGTCCAAAATTTCCTAATGTCCTAGTTCTTTCACTTTCATTACTTGAACCAAAAAAACTCATGTTTAATGATGTAAATGAATTATGTAAGCTCTCACTTCCTATTTTTCACTTAACCATTAAAAGGATATGAACAAATCTTTAGACAACCACTTTTTCATTCAATATCTCTCTCCAAATGGCAAGGTAACTTCATATATGGAGTGTTCTTGGTTTAAGCCCACTCTCATGACACTTACTAACGCATTTCTTAACTCTATATCTCTATGTGAGCTAAGTAACGACAGCCATGTACCATAAATATCAATCACATCCATAACATTGAATAAAGTGAGGAACTACATAGTTTAGGCAATAACAACCCTAATAACAACTTAGAAATCTGTTAAAATCTCCTCTAACATGTTCATAACATATCTATACATCCTTCTCAATCAACAAAATACAACAAAGAAGCAAGAAAATAGAAGAAGTAAGGCTTATATATTAAAGAGCAAAGCTGGAATTCTATGGTGGCAACTTTGTGTCTCCTTGAAATCCTTTGATTCCACCTTGAATTCTTTTGGTTTTTCTCTCAAAAAATGCGTTCTTCTCTCTCCCTTGGATGTCTTGCACGACCTCCTCTTTTCTAGGGTTTAAAATTGAGTTTTTATACTCCATAATGCTTAAAACGACGTAGGAAGGAGGAAGTTGCTAGCAGGAATTTTCCAAAAAACTTGATTTTCTGTCTTGACTTCAATCTGTGATATCTTATTAATTTCTTATCAACATTAGGCCGATATTTCACCAATTTGAAACTGAATTTCTCCTCTTTCTTTTGGATTAAAAATGAAAAACAGCTAATAAAAAATGACTTGCTTTCTCTTTGATTATTCTATCCTTCCATCCCTCAAAACCACCTTCAAGCCTATTGATTAACAACAAAATTAATCACCTAATCATGCCCAAAACACATGCAATTCATACCAACATAATGTAAGAAAAAGACGTGCAATAATGCCATGCAAAATTCATGCAAAACCTAAACTCAAAGACCTAATTAACACACATTCATGCATATTCACATATATTCATACATAATCATGCAATTATATGAAACTAATACAAAACATAAGCTAAAAAAGTTAACAATAATCAATTTATCACAATTAACTAACAAATTATCCTAAGAAAAGTATATACAACCTATCAGGGATCAACATAACTACGAGTTAATCACATCATGGACAATTGCTAAAGTGGTAAAGTTCTTCACCATTTCATTTGACAGGCTAAGTACCCCCCATAGTTGATGAAGGAAAATTAAACCCTTTTCTTCTCTCAATTTAGGTTTTTGTCATAATCAAATTCTTTGTAGGAATAAACTTCGTCAGATCATGAAAATAATCAAACTCATTGCTTCTCTCGATTTAGGGTTGACATACTCTTTGTTTTTAATTGAAGAAATTTTCATTAAGAGTATTGAAACTATTTACAGCATTACAATAAGGTTCCCATTATAGGATTCCAAAAAAAAAATTTACAATGGCAAAGCCACAATACTAGTTGCTATAAACCCTATAACCTAGATTATAAAAACCACCTTGCTTTCATACCATAAGATAACTTATGAGAGACTTCTTTTACTATCACTAGGCCACGAATCTCATTAATGATTAATTCAGCAAGTTAATAAGGGATTGTTTGCTCCTGTATATAGATCCTACTGTTCCTCTCCCTCTAAATATTATAGATTATAAGAGTGCATATTGTTTTGAATATCAAGATGTCCTTCCTCTGAGGGCTAGATGCGCTAATGATCCATTGGACTGCATTAGTCCAATCGTATAAGTTGCCATACTGTGTAAGCTTATGAAGAAGTTGACTCCAAACTATTTTGGAGTAGAAGCAACTAAAGAATAAGTGGTTCCTATCCTCCGCTAATGTGTTAAACAATTCACATACTGGGTTAAAAAGTCCCATGCCACCTATCTTTGGTGTTCAATATATTCTTAATTGCTAACCAAGTAAACATGTAGGCTTTGGGGCATATGCATTGTTGCCAGAGAAGAGAGTACCAGGGAACAGATGGAGGAACTATCTGGAATATGTCGTAGCATGACTTGTAGGTAAAAAAACCATTGGAGTGAAGTTTCCATACGATTGTATCGTCATTGCTTCTGTTCTGACGGTTAGGAAAGAGTTGACTAAATGTGTGAAATCCTCTATATTGTCCATTCCATTGCCCTTCGTATATGAGTGAATAGACTTTTGCATTATGAGGGATGTGTCATCTAAAGTGCTCTAGATCATTTCTTCGTATTAGTGGACTATAGTCAGTCCAAATATCATACCAAACTTATGTGGAATCACCATTGCCCAAGTGATAATAAATATAAGGATATCTAATATCTCTCATTTTCAGCATGTGTTAAAGGATCTAGGATCCATTCTTAGTGATTAGTAACTGCTAGAAGCTTTGGGAAGACAGATATATTTCATGTACCCACTTAGTCCAAACTGAATTTTTATCCGTTAGTAATCTCCATTTTTTTTATAAAGAAGAACCTTTTGCATAGAAGTTGTGGAGAGTATGCTAAGGCCTCCTTGTTGTTTGGTAGTTGTCCCCTCTGCCCATTTCACTTTTGCTTTCTTGGCATTATCCATAAAACTAGACCAGAGGAAGGATTTATGTGACGCCCTAATAACCCCTGGGAGGATATTGTGAGTGCCACACACACAGATCATATAGAATACAAAACATTTCGTGAAAGCATAGCATTCAAAAATAAACATTCCAGAATGTACGCAACATTTCATACATGCATTTCCAGAATCTTAAACCAACATACAATATATCACAAGAGCTTAATACAAATTTGTTCCAAAAATCGAAACCAGCCTGAAACAT
>JANZLC010000002.1:31724238-31758880 GCA_026413385.1 Erythroxylum gracilipes
TAACTCTTTTTATTCTTTATTTTCTACAGATGTGGCTTCATGTATAACAGTGGATCATCCTACCATCCTATTCGAAGGATAATTATTTAATAATTTATCTTTTTTTCTAGTATAGATCTTTTATAAGACATTGTTTGACTTATTTTTACTTTGCTTGGGTTTAACATATTGGATTAATCTTTGATAGATTTATATGCATACTTTTATGAATAATTTGTATTTGTTTTTACCAATTATTTTTATAATTTTTGTCATATATATTGATATGAATAGGTTCTGGTTACCCTGAGAACCGAACCTGAAAATAAGTTAACCGATTCTATAGATTCTTTAGGTTCAGGTTGAGGTTCAGGTTCAGGTTCGTGAAATTGCCGCCGAACCTGACATTCAAGTTCAGGTTCAAATTATTTATGAATGGGTCAGATTACCCAATCATAAATACCCCTAGTGTCATTCAAGTACTCTAGATAAAAGGCGGATGTGGTTGCTAAAAAAAGCTGAACGTCAAGAGTTTTGTGTTTGTATTAAGCCCAGATGCTCTCAATTGTTCATGTCACAAGCGTGACGCCCATTGCAAGAGTGTGACGTCCATTAAAAGATTGTTAATGGATTCTTTGAATCACCATATATTCGAATTCTGTGATTCACCTTGTACCTCATCCACTCATATCTGAGTCGACTGTTTAATATTAATGGAACTAACACGTGCAGTGATTCTAGCGGTTGTTCTTTCCGTTAGTTTCGTTAAAGGAAGATAATGTAAATAGGACTGTAAAATCAAGTTATTGCAATAATCAACAATTTCCCCACCTTCACAGAACTTCGTGATTAATTCAATCAAGCACGGCATGTGTGTCAAAAATAGTATTCTTATTGGTTAACTAGAACATAGAACAGAGTATCTATTACATAAAGCGCAGCACTCATATCGTCTTCATTTAGGGTCAAATTGTTGGAGTCTACATCGGCATAGCGAAGCAAGTTAGCTGGAGTTGGAGTTTCACTTGAAATTAATTTAATATTGAGGCTATAAAATTGATTGATAGTAGACTTCCTGATATTAATAAATAAAAGAATTTAATTTATAAATTTTTGTTTAGTTAACTAAAATATAAAACAAAGTATATGAAATAAATGTATTTTAAAATAAAATAATTATGATATCCATATTTTATATTTTATTATTCTTAATTATTACTCTATTAAAACTGGACAATATTTTAATAGACAATAATATAGTGAAAATATTTATATACATTATTTTTTCTTATTAATAAAATATTTAATTTCATAGACTAAAATATGAAAATACAAATATATAGGAATTTATTAGAGAGAAACTTCACTTAACTAACTTAACATGACAATTTCATATAAACTATTACTTATATGTCTATAATGAAAAAAAAATCAATTGTGATTGAATGACAGATATGGTAGAAAAATAATTTTATATTTTTCACATCAAATCTTTTAACTGAATAATTTGAAAATAAGAAACATAAATAAAAGGGTTAAATTGTAGATGATTTAGATTCCTATAAAAAAAATTCTCGGTCCATTAAACAAAAGTTGTTCATGTATCTAGTTTTTATCAATATTCGTAAAGTAGAGAAACTCAAACAATTTAAGATAAAAAGACGGGAGTGTTAACCTATTCATGAAAAAGACATTAGGGTTTATTTCTTAATTAAAATTAGAATTTTTAATTATAATTAAAGTATAACATTAATTAGAATTATAATTTTATTTTATTAAATATTATATATTATATATTTGATCCTAAAGTTTCTCAAACCTTTCAATTAAATCCAACTTAATTTAAATTGAATTTCTCTTTTAAAATGTTCATGTGTGACCGTTATGTTATTAATATATTGGCAATGATTAAAACTATAATTATAATTCATAATTAGAATTAGATTAATTAAAACTCTTTTTAATTTATCTTTAATTCTTCAATTAAACAATTTATAATCATAAATCAAGATTGACGTCTAGCAATATATCATAACTAGCTAAACCTTATGAATGTCAAAGTGGTTTGACTTCATTTGTCTATGTATGTTTACAATGTATAATTTAGTCATTTTGTTATTTAATATTCTAAATGGACAAAGATTATAGAATCAATGTCTACTCTATTTAAATCCAATCATGTTTGTTCTTACTAATTAGTAGTTCAATTATAATTGATATTTGAAAACAATTTTTTCAAATGTCAATTCACCTTAGTTAGAGATATTCTTAAATCAATACTAATCAAGAATAGTAGAATACTTAAATCACTACTAATCAAGAATAGTAGAATATTCTTTCTATACATAATTCATACTATATCTAAGTACTATCGACTAAGCTAATCTAAATATAATAGGTGAGGTGCCTCAGTAATATCCATAAACATATGAGTAACATTATATTCAAGATCTTCATAATCTGATAAGTCCAATAAACTTATTCTGTAATAAGCACTTACACGTTTATTTAAGTATTTCTATACTTTAGTCTATAAGATCGAGTACTTCCTTTTTAAAGAAGAAATACAACATGTGTTACTATTTTTAATCTATTAATGTCTAGTCTTAATAGAGAAATGACTATGATAATATAGGGATGATATGTAAATGCAATATGAATATTATAATTACGATGTCTTCGTAATTTTATTTGTAAAGCATATTAATCTCATTAACTTTATCTTATATGTCAATTAATTACATAAATAAATGTAAGATAAATAATGTCTTTAATTAATTATGTCATATAATCTATAACCAACAAATTGACTATAGGGCATAACCAATATTCTACCACTTTCACTAAGTCAAACGCTTAAGTATCTTATGTCATATTACTATATGACATCATATTATTTTTAGGAAAGTGGTTTAGTGAGATAACTCTATAAGATTCTCTTTAGTTAATAAATTGCTTAAATCTTACAACTTTCATCCTAATTGTCATCATAATTAAGAGAAAATGTCAAAATATATACTTAAATCCTTGATGAGATCTTAGCTCTTTTTACATGCCTAATGGGTCTAATGTTCTATAGTACATTATTGTTTTAACAATGCAAGGAACTATACCAAGTTTATTAAAGAGCTTGTTAATCCAAATAATCATTTCCATTAAATGTAATCAATAATTGATGTTACATTGGAACTTTCCAACTCAAAATAATATTGTTATAAGTAAAATATATCTTAAATAAGACTTACTTCTATTAAAAAAAAAGTTAAAATCCATATGAACTATACTAACTTGATATCCAAATGTGTTTGCTCAAGGCATCGGTTTATAGAAGATGAGAGAGAGTCTCCTACTTCTCGCTACAAGCACTAGCCATGTTCCTTCTCCCCCCTTTCATTGAACACCCTTACCCTTAAACTGCTTCATTCATAATATCATTGCTGCCTTGTTTTGTATTCTCAGCATCCTTAACAAAGCTTGCACATCCTTATTCTGCATTCTACTTAGTAATCCTTCTGCTAGGTGTGTCACAAGCCTTACAAAATAATAATCAACAGGCCAAGGCCATAAATGACCTTTTAATAAAACTTTATGTCCCACCCTACACATTTTCCCTATTAAGCATTCCTTGTTTTTGACAATCCATAACCAAAAGTTGAACCTTTCCTTTCTCATGTTACAACTTTCACAATGGCCAAGACTTCTATCCCTTCCCTACCTAATTTTCCACCTCTTTCGTCTTCCATCCTCAATCTCCTACAATTCCAGAAACACCTTCTTCATTGGTTGTTCCTCCTAGATCTTGGAAGTAGGTAATAGGTGAAGAATCTCCTTTTACATTGTCCTCCTCACCACCACCTAAGGACATAGATGTTATGCTTATGGTTTGCCTTAACATTGAAGTCTTGAAGGAGGGAGCTCAGGCTTGGGAACAATTATGGTTGGTTTTTTCTTTGGCAAGAGACCACCTTTTCCTTTAGCTTCTCAATGGGCCAGCAAGTTATGGAAGTCTAGAGGCTTGATAGATGTTCTTCTCTCTAAAGAGAACTTGATCCTTTTTACCTTTACCTCCACTTTAGAAATCTAAAAGATTATGGAGGAAGGTCCTTGGCATTTTGGTAACCACCCAATCTTCCTACAAACTTGGCAGCCACACTTGAATCTTGAAACCTTTAAAATCCAAAGTATTTCACTTTGGATTAACTTCCATAACATCCCATTTGAGTATTGGACAACCCAAGAGCTTGGACCACTAGCCAGCTACATCGAAAGGCCATTGTGCATGGATGAACATATAGCAAAGAAGAAACATGATGGATATGTCTGGATTTGCATTAGTGTGAATATTTCCTAAAAACTCCCTGAGAAAATTCCAGCTATGAGGTTAGTAGAGGAAGGTAAGCTATAGGAAGACACAATTAAAATTTCTTACCATTGGAAACCACCTTCCACAAATCCAACCAAAGTTTGGAAGGCCACAAGCAAGTTTTTCAAAATAGGGAGCTATCAAGAGCTTATAGAGTCAGCTGAAACAAATTCACCTCCAAAATCCCTGGGAAACCCCCTTTCCTTGACACCCAAGTCAATTACGATGCAAAAAAACCACCTGACAATAGGCAGAGACATAATAATGAGGTCATGCAAATTTCTCAAACAACACACATACAAACATCCAATGAGCACAATATAATAAGCAATATAGAGCAGTAAGTTCCACAAACACCAAATACAATACATGTTACTCAAACCGATGCCAATGTTGACTATGTCACCCAAACCACCACTTTAGGAGTTATGCACAATGCTGAAGGAGATTCGATGGTGAGTAATACTAATCCTATCCAATCTGATATTATAGCAACTCCTAAAGCTTATATTACATCTAATGAATCTACAACAAATGTTGCACATGGTGGAGAGAAGGAGATCCAAGAGGGGTAAAAGGAAAGGCTTCACAAGCCCAACCTTTTAAACCATGTCTATAATCACATGGAATGTATGTGGCATAAATTGCCCCATTAAATAGTTAGCTTTAAAGGACTTTGTTTTTTGAGAGAAACATCTTATATTTGAATTACTAGAAACTAAGGTCAGACTAGAAAATTTAGCCAAGTTGGACATTTTTGGTTCCCACTAGAACAGGACTACCAACCACTCTTAGACTCAAATGAACAAGCCATGCATCTGAAATTATCCTTCAAGTAGAAGCATATCTAGATAAATGTCACATTCATCTATGCAAGTAACTCTCGGTTCCAGAGAAGAGATCTATGGAATAACCTAAAATCATTCAATAATATTGTATCTACTCTATGGCTTATATGTGGAGACTTTAACTCCATATTATACCCTTAAGAGGCACAAGGACACTAATATCTAAAGAATTATACAGCTAATTTGAAAGACATGGTGTAGGAGTTAGAGGTGACTTATTTTAAGTATGTTGGAGATACTTTCACCTGGTCCAACAAACAACAATCAGGTTGGCACATCAGGAAAAAAATTAAATCGAGCCTTAGTAAATGACAGTTGGCTCAGGAGCTTTCCCGACAGCCTTACTATATTTAAAGATCCACTCTTCTCGAACACACTCCCCTTATAGTGGACAATCTATTCTAAAAAGTTATTAAGTATCATCCTTTCTAATTCAATAATTTCCTAGTGAATGTTCCGGGATTTTCTGAGGAATGTATAAAAGGAATAGTATATAATTGTCAAGGGACCAAGCGGTTTTGTTGTGTCCAAAAGATGAAAGTCATCAAATAGGAATTGAATATCCTAAATTCTATAAAAAGGCCCACAACTTCCACCTTAAACTCCTTTAGACTCGAACTATAAGCTATTCAAGCTATCCTTACCGCTCACCCTACTGATCCACTGCTACTTGAAAGAGAAAAGTTTATGCTATCATAATTCTTGAAGGCTACACACAATTATAGCTCTCTTTTGCAACAAAGAGCTAGAGTACATTGGCTAAAGGAGGGGGATAACTGTACTAAATTCTTTTTCAACTCCATTATTTTAAGGAAAAACTACAACAAATCCACTCTATAACTTCTAAAGATGGTGTAAGTCTTCTATCACAATAGAAAATCCAAGAGGAGGCAGTAAGATACCTTAAAGATCTTCTAGGTACTCCTAACACTTCTAATGTTACTATTGATGAACTCAGAATCCTCTCCCTCAAACAAACCTCACTAGCTAACTCGGATCTTCTTATAAGACCAGTAGAAAATACAGAAATAGAAGCTGCAGTTTTTATCATGGATGGCTCTAAAGCTCCTAGCCTTGATAGCCTAAATTTCTTTCAAAAAGCTTGGAGTGAGACAGGACCCTTTGTTATATAGGCATTCAAAGAATTATTTTCCAAGGGTATCCTTCTCAAAGAGATCAACAAAACCTTTATCTGTTTGATTCCTAAATGCTCTTTGATAACCAAAATACTTGCTTCAAGAATGAAGAAAAACCTAACACAACTTATCAATGATAACCAAGACGCCTTCATGTAAGGCAAACATGTAGGAGATAACATTCTTATTGTCCAAGAGCTCCTAAAAGGCTACTTCAGGTCAAATTACTCTCCAAATTGCACAATCAAAATTGATTTCCACAAAGCTTTTGATAGTATGAGCTAGGATTTCCTATCGACATTCCTGATGGCTCACGGATTCCCAATTATCTTTATAAAGTGGATCAACAAGTATGTTATGTCTAGTTTCTATTGCTTTTCATTACCTTCTTATCTTGGTTTTGGTTACAAATCTTTGTGTTTTGATCCAAATGTGAGATAAATTGAATGAAAATAGTGTGACTATTGCATGAATGTTAATTATATTATTTTGTGAATTTTGCATGAACATTAAAGGGAAAGTTGACGTAAATTTGCATGAAAGGAAAGGAAGAAAACAAGTTAGTCGCAGTGGTGACTAAACATGTCACCACCGTGACCATGACTGCATGGGGTGACAATGAGTCACACTCGTGACTGTCATACTCACCCCGTGCAGATTCTTATGTTAATTTGTTTTTTTATTGCATCGCAGATGTAGGTTGAAGGGGCATAAAAACCTAAACCCAGACGAGGCTACAAATAGAAAGGATAGGAGGGTGGCGGCAACATCATTCATTCCACACTACACTCTTCTCTACGTTCCATGATTCTACACACAGAGACTCATTGGGGAAGAAAAGAGATAGAGAGAAAGAAATGAAAACGAGAAGAGAAATAAAGAGATCGGTGTAGAAGAGAGAAACATAGTAGAGAGATGGAAGCATAGCAAGCCTTCGACCATCTGGTAAGAACAAGTTGAAGCAGAAGGCGAGAGCTAATGCGAGAAGCTTGACAGAGGCAGGAGATCACCACATCTCACTCACTTGATCCCTATTTTCTTGGTCTATTATTCATCTGTTGCATTGTCTCTTATTGTTCACTGAACTTATTACTTTTCTAGCTTAGCCGACTGTTACTTTTTTTCTTTTCATTGGTCATCTAGTTATTTACTTGGTTTATTGCTTAAATATTTCATTTATACTGATGAAGATGGGATTGAAGTGTTTAATGATGATAAATCTTGTGATATCTATGGTGGGATGATTACTTTTTTTTGAGAATTAATGTAGTTATTTTAGTCGACTATGCATGATTGAGATATGGTTTTGTTGTCTTATTTATTGTTGTGGTTTTTTAGCTAAATGGATGTAATGGCATGACCAAACCTTGCATCATTTTAGTATTAAACAAAGGATCAAGAGAAGAAGTTTAATACGGAACAAGAAACTATGGATGCTTGGGTTAAGAACTAGAAATATATTAACTTAAGTGATAATTAGTAGTTGGATTTTCATAATTAATTTGGATTATAACTTGTTGAATACAAAAGTTAGATTAATTCATTATTTGAGTTGATTTAAAACCCAACTGTTAATTTTAGTAAGACAACTTTCCAATCATTTTCCCTTAATCATGCATAGGATATTAAATTAGTGAAGTTAATTATCAAGAGTCTTCCACTTCGATTAATCTA
Source organism: Erythroxylum gracilipes (assembly GCA_026413385.1). Taxonomy (NCBI): domain Eukaryota; kingdom Viridiplantae; phylum Streptophyta; class Magnoliopsida; order Malpighiales; family Erythroxylaceae; genus Erythroxylum; species Erythroxylum gracilipes. Next base: position 31,732,239 of record JANZLC010000002.1, read on the forward strand.
TTCGCTTTGCTCCCAATTAATTTTGTTTATTTTTTAGTTTAATTTTGTGATTTTCTATAAAGTCTTTTTCTCAACAAATTAGGAGTGTTTAGGATTGCATTTATTTTTTTTTTAGTTAAAAAATAATTTAAGTGAACCAATTTTACCTCTGTGGGAGACAACCATAGGTAATCACTACAACTATCTCGTATGCTTACGAGTAAGATAACATATGTATTTTTAGAACTTATTTTGGGCGCAACAAATTTTTGGCGTTATTTTCGGAGAGGAGTTTAGTGTTTTGAACTTGAATTAATTTTAATTGTTTTAGTTCTTACTAAATTTTCTAATGTATCCAATCCTTCTGTTCTAATTTTTCTATCATTTGATAAGATTTCCAAATGTTAAGATTCAAAAAGTTTGACACAAACTTCCATCATTTGGTTCAAATATGTTGAATCCCTTAATTCATCAAATAATTTGACCTAATTTATAGTTATTACTCATATTAAAGAATTTATATATTATTTAAAATAAACAGTATAACTTTTCATTACAAAAAAAAAGAGCTATCATCATAGTTTACATTTATCGACTATTTATAATCAATATTTTTATTATAGATATAATAAGATTATTATATATAAATGAACTATTATTAAAGAATGACATTTTATTAATAATGAGGGATTTTTATAATGGTATTGTTTTATTAATTATAAGAGTTTTGGATTCATAATATGAAATTTTTAATAATTATTTGATTTAAATATGTTATTTAAATTTAAATTTAAATTTTTTGTAGATTATTATTTTGTTAATTATTAAATGCATTAAAAATTTTATTTGATATATAATTAAAAATAATAGTTATAATTTGTTGATATAAAAATAACATATATATTTATAAATTTTTAGTAATAATGAGATAATTTTTATATTTAAGTTATTTTATTAGTTATAGTAATTATAATCATGTATACTAATGTACCAGAACTTGAAATATAGCAGCTAAAGTGAAGATTTTCCTAGTGAGCTCAAAGTAAGTTTAGATCGCCAAAGTTAAAAATCTTGATGTAGTAACTTTTGCCTTTTATCATACACCACATTTATCAATCATTTGATCAAAATCACTACTAATTACCTATTAATTTCATAAATTACAATTAATATATATATATAATAACAGAAATTAACTTAAGCTTGTGTTTATAAGAATTCATCATGTTTATTTTAATATTTGCTTTTTTATATTTGTAACTAATTACGTTTTTTAATATCATCATAGAATAAAATTTTAAAATAATTATAAAATAAAAATTTCACCTAATCATTTTATGTTAAAATTTAAAAAAGTTAAAATTAAAATTAAAAAATTCAGCCCACTCGCCTCGGGCTAAGCCTGGGCCGATATTTCCCTCTTCCGGGTGGCGGCCGGGCCGCCATGACGCTTATCAACTAGTATTGAATATCGTGTCCAATGACATCATTCCAAAGCTCGACACTTCTAACACAAATCGTCTTCTGAGCACGGATAGCTTCTTCCTCACTTCCCTCCACGCTCCATTTACGTTTTCTTGTTCAAGTACATCACATCGATTGTACTCTCCTAAGCAATGTCTAATAGGATGTATCCTTTTGGAGACAACAGGACAAACGATACTATACTAGTTCTGGACAGAGCCAAGACTTAATATACGCGACAGTGCAAATACTCTCAAGTAAATTTGGATTTTTGTCAAACCCAAGATGAGCTCCTTGCTGATAAGACTCACTGGGAATGGATAGAATTTTATAGGTGGAGAATACCGGGGCAGGCGCAAAACATCTTTATCCATGGTAGCCAGTGACTTGTCTTCACCTTCTTGTTTTAAAATTAAGATTCATTGTTCTTGGTTTTCACTTCATGCCCATGATTGATTGTTGTCTTTAATAAATGGTTCTTTCAGGTATCTTCCCACCCCGTCACGTATTCGGATATGGAAGTTAGAGAGAAAACTGAAGACGACATGGAACAAATAGTTAGCAATAAATTGAAGTCTCATAATGGAGATGATCTACTTAGGATAATGGTTGGAACGTCAGGAAGTTCCAACTCTAAAGATAGTCCAAAGCTGAACATCAATGAAATAAATATCGGAGTTCAGAACATTCTCCTTCGTTGAGCACGAGACCTCCTCCAACTTGGACAATGTTCTTGTTACATGCAAGAATGGCAAGATAGACTAAGAGAAGAGGTTTTGGAAGAATGTGGAGGGGCAATTCCTGAGACTGACGTGCTAATTAAATTAAAAGTAGTAGTTACTTAAGCTATCTATCATAACAGATCCGACAGCAACTAATTTAGCTCTTGTTGTGTATATTGACCGGTGAACATGGCTCTGCTGGAATCTCTGAAGGCTTTATGGTGCCGCATCGGAGATTCTTAGACGGTCGACCTAAACTTAGGAACCTGATGATTCCCAAGGATGAACTTCTGGTGATTGACGTGGCTGTCATTCACAGGAACAAAACTCACTGGGGAGAGGATGTTGAAGCATGCAATCCACTGACAAAGTTTCGAAACTCGGATGGATGTTGAATCGGAAATCTTATTTATTACCGGTGATCGGTCTAATCGATGTAACGTTATAATTATATAATAATTATATTTAATTATTTATAATATTAATAAGATTAAAAAATATAATAATATACTAAATAATATAAAAAATAAAAAATTCTTTAAAATCAGTGGTAGAATCGGTTGAACTGGACCGGTTCGATCAATCAATTAACCGATTTTGACCGATTCTCAATAGTTTAATTAGAGACCGATTTTTAGGAGTGAACCGAACCGAATAACCGACCGATTACTGGTCGAACCGATCAGTTCGATCCGATTTTCAAAACAATGTCTAGTGAGAATCAAAATCTAGTCTCCAATTTTGTGAAAAATCCCAATGCTTTGGTCACTTTTTTTTTGTTATTTTGTTCGAGAGGATGCATTGATCAAAACTTCACAATAGATTTTTAATTTTTATTATAATTAGATTTTAAGGTCTAACGATATTATTTTATATCTTCCCGTTGAATCATAGGTCAAATTCGACCAAAGCAGCCTTAATTTATTGGGCCAAGTAATCTCAACCTACGAGCTAATTAGCTCGGGCCGAGCCTAACAGATTGAACAACATTTGTCATCTCGACTAAAGCAGCCTTAACCTACTGGGCCAAATAATGTCGACCTATGAGCCGATTAACTCGGGCCGGGCCTAACAGATCAAACAACATTTGCCATCCCCAGCTGATTACCAATAACATAGTTCACGTTTTTTATGTGCATGTTAAGTCAGTAACGTGTAAGATTGGGAAAAAAAAAAAACTCAATCTGATTTTTATGATATTGGAACTCGCTTACAGGGCTATAGTAACTTGGTAATGGTATGCTTTTCTTAGGTACAATACAACAATAGGCTATTTTTTTGGGTAAATAATACGAAATTAAAACTAATAAAACACCTACGAATTTATTACTCAGGACATAATACACACACAAATACAAGTATACAATGTCCGGTAAGCTCCCATCCATCCGCCGCTGTTTAGACTCTCTTCTCTTTTTCTTTTGCTAAAACGCAGAGTGGTCAAACGGTTCTCCACCACCACCTCTCTCTCTTCTCCTTTTCAATCCATATTCCCCTCCCATTGTCGTCTCTAAGCTCACTTGAGTACCACCTGAGACCCTCTTTCATTTTTTAATTTTTAAGCAGAGAGGCTATAGAAAATGCCGGCCCAGAAGCGTTCCTTCGAGACGACCCCACCTCTTAAGGAAGAGAACGATTTTCCGGAGCAAGAACGCAGCAACAACCATGAAAAAAACAACCACGAAGAGCACCAAGACCCACCTCATGACCACCATGGTGATGACGGTACGTACGTGTGGAATCGCAGAGATTGATGAGAATATCATACACACACCTTTTTTTTACTTTCGCTGATCTGAATTGTAGCTTTGGCTTATTGGTGGTGGTGTTGTTTCAGAATCGGATCGGAGCCAGGAGTTAAGTAACGAAGAGGAGAAACAAGAGTAATTTTCCTTTTTTGGCTTTGGGTTCCCGCGTGTTACATCCCAAGTTTGTCGGTTGATGCGTGGTTTGATTAAGGATCCGCATTCCTCACTTGTTTGAATTTTTACGTTTTACTGCATATAATGGGGACTAGCTACCAGGTTTATCGAGTTTTGGCTTTTTCTGCAGTGGCTATCTTGCTGTCATTACTTTTTCAGCTTTTACGTATATGATTTCTCTTGTTTGTGTAATGTGCATATCCAACTAGCATTATTCTAGTTTCTTTTGTCTTCGTTGAGAGTAGTGCAGTTCGGTGGGAGTGTTTATTTATGGGATTTGATGAATTTGGCTTCAATCTTGTATGTGCATGATGAAAGTCCTTTTTTTTTTTTCCTCTCCCTTGTGGTTGGTTACCAGTTGGATAATTTGAGCTTCGTAGTGAGATATGTTTATGTAGCTACGTGATCGCTAGATTGCTTAATATCCCTTTATTTTGTCGGTTCTCTGGGTAATATGAAGCATGGACTCCTTTTTTGTGGTTACAAACTTCGTCCATTTCAATCCAAGGGAAGTCTTACGTATGAGAAGTTATTTTAGTCAACATCTTTGACTTTTCTGAGAATTTATTTTAGTCAACATCTTCAATTTTTCTGACTAGTTTTTCTATTTCTAGGCCAACTTAGTTTTTCTATTTCTAGGCCAACTTAGTCCGTCCTGTGAATTTAAGATTCAAAAGATTTATCCAGTGTCCCCATTGCTGGAAGTCTCAACACGATCTTTCCTTGTTTAACTTGAGTTTCGAAGAATTAAGTATTTTTAGATTTATTTGCAATCTTGATGTTATCCTTCTTATGTGCTGATTACAAATACAATGCTGGTCCATTGATATGTTCTATTTTTCTCAGCATGCCTTTCAGCCGCAGACTTTTCAATGAATGGCAACTTTGGTTTTGTTCAAAAAAGTAAACTCAGCACCATTGAGGCTTAGTGCTAGAAGAAGCTTCAAATCGCTATCTTCATTGTTGCTCATAAGTCAGTGGAGCTTTCTGCTTTTCTAGTATAACAAAATGAAAATTGAGAACACACCTTGTGAAGCCAAGATATATTACATGACAAATATAGAGTTCATGTTGATTGTTTTGGCTGATGCAATTATGATACTTGCATTTTGTTAGCCAACTTGGCTAGCATTGGGACTTAACACAACATGAAGTTCATTTATGAGCAGAATTAAGTTGCTATCTGATTTAATATAATATAGTTGTTCACAAGAAAAACCATGTCCTAAAAGAAATTGGAAATTTGTGCTGGCTTACTAAAGAATTTGCTCTTAAGGTGTGGTTTAAGTGTTTCTGGATATCTTCTAAAAGTTAGTTTGATTGGTTCGGAAGAGTTTAATACCATTCTAACCTTATTCGTTAGGTATCCATGCCAACCCAGGGTTTTGTAGTGATGTTAAAAGTGCATATGTTAGTCAGGCGCATATGTGACTATTATGTGAAGAAATCTTATACTGATGTACCTGATGGTTTAAGCTCTTCGTCAATATGACATCTTGTGGATCATGATCTACTGGTTTAGCCTTAAGAATGTCATTTTTCTTGTTAAACTGAGGTTTGGATAGCACTAAGCCAAGTTTGTTCCTTCATTCTAGTTAAACTCTATTTAAGGATCATAATTGTGCCTTTGTGGTGACTGCATCTTCCTTCATGCTTTTGGCCATTATTGCAATTTTATACCAGCTTTTCTCCCTCTCTCACTCTCAAATGTCTAAAATCATTTCTAAGTGGCGGTGCAACATTATTTTTCTAAAATTGACTTAATTTTGGGAGAGAGAGTTTAAATTTTCTGATCAAAATACCATAACACATTACTAATTATATTTTTCTAAACAACCACTTTTAGGAGATTGTTCATTTGAAGTTTGACATTAGAGTTTATGATGTATTCTTTCTTCCTCTAGAACATCCATTGACTAAATTTTTTTGTACACACCCATGTGAATTCTCATTATATATCCAATAGTGAAGTTAACTTTAAAATGAAGTTGCTCTTCTGATGCTTCGATTGACATTTTCTCACATACTATAGGTTTCATGCCACTCTGAGCATTCGGTGCTTCTTGTTGTTTAGTATTTCTTACAGAATGGAGCAAACAATTAGAACTTTCTTTTATCGCTCCCAGATTCTTAAATTACTATTTGATTTCTGTAATCATAAAAGAACAAAGCACTATCAATTGAGTTTGCACTTAGTGAATCCCATAACATGGTAGCTTACTTATTCATTTAATTCTATGGTCTATAATGTGCCATACATATATGTGCACAAAGAACTTTCATAAATGTTTTTGATATGAATGAGGAATTGAGAGAAATTCAGAAGAGGGATTGTGAGAGCTTATAGAAATCAACAGCTCCCCCTCGCTTTATATACTAGATTATCGTATTTATATAAGGTAAATTACAATCATAATCCCAAAAAATCCTCTAAATCAAATCACAATCTTAATTCTCGAAAATCCTCTAAATCAAATCATAATCCCTAAGGTTTACAGAGGACGATATACAAGTTGTGTGATTACGTAGGTGAGCAAATGACGCAATTAGTATGGTTGCTTGCTTGGTTGCGATACTGGACAAAAGTTGCATATTTTTCTTCAAAACTACCTTGTTTCCACTTGTTGAAACAAAAACACCAGAAGTCTCTACAATATTAGTAGACTAAGAGGGGTTCAAGCACAGCTCTGAGTTTAAGTCCCAACAATAGTCCCAAACATGCTCATTCTTGCCACAATGGTCCCATTTCCTTTGGCCTCCTCTGCCCTTTCCTCTACTACCCCACAATTACTTTGACTTCCATTACCTCTTCCACTATTGTAAATGGCTACAGTAGACTTGTTACCACTTTCTTGTATTAGTTCCTTTAAGGATCGAGATATTCATGACTATATTTCAACAAGTGATGGGAGTTCCATGCCACTGAGTATTTGGGCCCAAATTGGTTCATATTTTGGTTTTAAGCAAGCCAAGTATTTCATGACGAATAACTCTTCTCTTTCCTTCAAAAGTTGATCTTTATTTGTTGTTATCAGTTGAGCTGCTAAATGTTCTACAAATAGATTCTTAATTTCTAAAGAATACTTGGTATGATTCTTCTCTCCCTATTCACACTTGAACAATTCCACAGATAAATCATATATACAAGTAACGCTACTAGAAAATAGAAGTCTCACATACTCCCACAATTCCTTTGCATAATTCACTTATTGACACATGTTAGCAATATTCGACTCCATGGCATTCTAGAGGCTTGTCATTATTTTGTTGCCATGTTGTTCCCCCTTTTTGTACAATAGTAACTTAATATCAAGAGCTGGATCCATGAGATGTTCATACCTACCTAGGCCCTTGAGATATACGATGTCCCCCTTTTTCCAAGCAACATAATTCATTCCATTCAATTTTTGATTTGCGATTTGTTGAACCATAATGGGTTGTTGTCCCTCCAACACTTTTAGTTTTGAAGTCACTCATGATGCAACTGATATAGTAAGAAAGACGTTAGAGAAAATCAAGTGAAGAACGATGGTGCAAAAAAATCGAACCTGAAACATCAACAACTTTGCAACAACGAAAGAGGGACTGAAACAAATTCAGCCCATCATGAGATACTACTACAAAGGAACCAGTGACTATGGTTAGACACACAAAACCCGTTTCCAACAATTAATGGTAGAAAAACACATTACCAACTATGGTTAAACACATAAACGCAGTTTTCAACAATTAAAGGTAGAAAAATACATCACTGATGAACTCCTAGAGTTCATGCGACTCAATCCATGGCAATAGGGTTAACAGAATGTCACTAGAAGGTGGCGCGTGCACTACATGCGTTGGTTAACCAACGGTTGTCGGCGGCGAGTGGGAGCTCATGAAGCACTCACCGCTGTTGCCTCTTCCTCTGTGCTGGTGGCTGCTTGAGGTATTTTTGGAGTTAGATTGTTAAGGTTAGTCTTAATTTTTTTGAGAAAGGTTTGGGTATTGTCACCAATTGTGAGAGAGCAAAGGGAAAAATTAGAGGCAAGATTAGAGAAATTGCTATGATACCATGATATGAATTAGGAATTGTGAGAAATTCAAAAGAGGGATTATTAGGGCCTATAGAAATAAGCAGCTCCCCTCCCTTTATATGTTAGATTATCTTATTTATATAAGGTAAATTTATCTTATTTATATAAGGTAAATTACTATTATAATCGTTAAAAATCCTCTCAATCAAATCATAATCTTAATCCCCAAAAATCCTCTTAATCAAATCATAATATTTAACAGTTTTTTAAATTTGAAAGGCTTGTCATCTTGTTTTAAAAGTCAGAGGAGACGATCTAGTATGGTTTTTGTACATCATGCGCAACTAAGCAAGTTGTTTCCATATGTTAGTTTTGTTTGTATTTAAGGCATCTGCTAGTGGGTTTGAAAATAAATATCTTGCATGTGGGAATTGAGAAGGGAAGGTTGCAGAGCTAGTTTAACTGTCTATGTTGATTCTTGACTGCTTAAATGGTGGCAATTCACATTATTCTTTTTTCATGCTTGTTTGCAGATTTGTCATGGTAAAATTGTCCGAAATACGCAGGGAAGTGCAATGCCCAATCTGTCTTGGTAAGGATCGAGGATCTTGCATCAATATTGTGGCAGCTTGAAACTAGAACAAATGATTTCAGCTGGTAAAATTAGTATACATCACAAGAATTATGTCAGACAAGTAGACTCTTATTTCGTCTTTTTGTTCTACAAGTTAAAAATAACTGCTTTTGGATCTTTTTTGTGAATAAACCTGACTTCCAATTAGTCCTATCCCTTTAAGCTGAATCTTACTCAAATAAGTGATTTGGTCCTTCTGGATGAATCCCGTTCTATATACATTTCATTCATTTGCAACAATTTTCTCAAGACTGAAGTATCTGCTAACTAATCCATGTATGGAATTTGCATCTGCATCAATGCACTTTGAGATCTTAACCTCCTAGAGGGATAACTTTCAAATGTAAAGTTTCTAAGGAGTTTCCTATGAAATATTCAACTGAATCTTACTAAGTTGCTGCTGACGAAATTCTATTTGTCATGATGCTTGGAAGAATTTTAATGTTATCTTTGTGCATATGATTGCCCAGACTGAAACTTTTCATTTCTTTCTGGTGTTTTGCTTGTATAGTGAAACTGTTATGAATGCTTCCTCCTGAATGAATAAGATCTTAGTCATTTGCATCATTTTTTACTGTCAAGATATAAAACTAAGGGTTGGTTGAAATTGCGTAGAACTTATCTCGATATCCCCTTGAAGGTCCAAGCCTCTGGACATTAGTTTGAGTTAGGACCTCGTAGTTTTCTGTAATTTTGAAGTCATCAATACCCTACAAGGATCTGCAGTGACTCTTCAGCTCAGACTAGGTGGATTTGCAGAACCAGTGGTGTTAATATGTAACTTTACCATGAGTTTTTCAACTCTCACAAAGAGGAGATCTATTTTGAGTCTGACTGTAGAGCAATTTTTGAATGCCTAAAATTATTCCTCTACTATCCTCCCTTCATACTAGGTCAACCTTTTAATTATATGACTTATAACTGGCTATAAATATGTCAATCAATTGAACTTGTGGCAAACTGCAAAACTTTAAGTCCACAATATTGGGTTCATGATGTGCTAATGCTTAATATGAAGTTACAAGAAAAAGAGGCTGAGTATGAAAAATGGTTTCACTTAAGTCGTGATACATTTGATCAGACTTCTAATTAAACTTCATATGCACACACTATGTAAAACCTTTGGAACGTTTTTTTTTTCTTGAAATATGAAAAATCCTCAAAAGGTGATGTCATTTAAACAGCTTGCATCAGGTTTTCTATTTTCTTTTCTGTTACCTTCAATATTTATGTTACATCATTAGAAGTTTCTGAAAATAATTTTCTCTTTATCAAATTCATTAATTCCACTCAGACTAAACTTGCCATGCAATATTGATGTTACCTAATTCAGAATTACTTTATATCTTTCATTATGCTTATTTTTCATTGTGAGCAAGCTGTGCACTTAGCTTGAAATTTCTTCAATTTCATCATGCAAAGTCATGCTGCCACCTTCTATACAATGAAAAGCTGATTTGGTGACAAAGTATTTGATTTTTCTTTTTGATATCTAGGTATAATTCGGAAAACAAGGACTGTGATGGAATGTCTACATCGCTTCTGCAGGGAATGTATTGACAAATCTATGCGTCTTGGGTAATTTTAAACCATCACTACAATTGACTGGACCAGTTCAACGTGTAGATGTTCCCTTAGGAAACCTTAAAGCCCCTTGACTAACAGATCTTATATTCATTAACTATATATACTGGAATTCACTGCAGGAATAATGAGTGCCCTGCTTGCCGTACCCACTGTGCCAGCCGTCGTTCTTTGAGAGATGACCCAAACTACGATGCACTAATTGCTGCTTTGTATCCAGATATTGACAAATATGAGGAAGAGGTATCATTTGCTGTAATGTTGCATCTCAAATGAAAATCTTGATTATGTATTAGAAACCTAGAATTCAACTTCAATTCTTAAACATCTGTGTCAGGAGTTGGCATTTCTTGAAGAGGAGAAGGCTCGCAATAAGCAGGTATGCTATTGCATTTTGGTTGTCGTTCTTTTCTGTATATGAATTTGAAGTCTTACACTGGACGTAGCTTAGCATCAAGGGAAGCAATATGAATGAAAAAGTTTTGAGTTTTCTCTACTTGTTAAACATTGTTTTATTGGTTAACTGAGATATCCATTTAAATGTAGGAAAACCAATTCTTCAAATATTTTGCAGTTTTTAAGTGCATATGCCAAAAGGATGTGCCTTTGTTGTTTCTGAAAAAATACTCCTCAGCAAATGGTGCAGCTTTGTTATTGTATTCTGAATTCGTAGTGACTTGGACAGATTCAATACTCCATTGCTCAGACTTTCCGTCGTCAAGCTGAAGCTCTTGGTCGGAAAAGTAAGACAACCAGAGCAACAGCAGCTGCGTTTGCAAGGAGAACACAAGGTCGATACAGAGACACCCATTCAAGAGGGAGGAGAAATTATCGAACTGCTGAACTTCAGGAATCAGAAGACAATGAGGATGCAAATGAGGTTGGAGAAAAAGATTCATCATCTGATGAGCACAGTACAGAGGTCAAAGCAAAGAGATCAAGGAGATGGGCTGGGGGACGGTCAACATCTGCTATTGTAGATGGAGGTGGCAATCAAAATGATTCAGAAATCAACAGGGAATCAATAGGAGCATCTGCTGCACTTGTTGGTCCCTCTGAAAGGCTTGCATGGGGCAAAGGTGGCATTCGGAGTCACACACGATATGGCAGTGCAAATGCTGGAAATGGAAAAAATACCAGAAATAACCGTCTTTTGAAGTTGGCAGATTATCTCCAGAACTTGGAGGAAAATGATGATGAGGTAAATATATTTGTGAGTGATGCTTTTGTGCTGTCCATTATGGAAGTGTGAGTGCTGATGTGTGGCTAGAAAGTTGTTCAAACATTTGCCTACATGCAGCCACGCACACTTTTGTGCATCTTTATGATTAGTGATTAGTAAAATTGTTATTTCTTATAAGATTCTCACATGAATGCTTTCAAATTTTGCTTCTTTCTGTTAATTTCAGTTGGATATCTACCTCATGCTTGTTTCTCTTGATGAACAAAGTATACCTAGTTTGCGGAGGCCATATCTTTCTGGCAGACCAACTTTGTCTGTCAAGCAGCTGCGCCAGGTTTGCTTGATAGAAACAATGAGATGTTCAGGTTAGCAGTTTGTTTTTCTAACAGTGAAATTGGTTCTCAATCCCTTTTTTTTATTCAGTATGTTGCTCTCCAAACTGCTTTGCAAGCTGAGGAGGTTGAAATACACTTAGTGAAAGAGTTGAACTCCAAATTGAATCTGTCAACTTCCACGACTACAATGATTTGTATGCCCATTGCAATTGACAAGTCGAAAGATAAGTTGCAAGTCTTAGATGAGCACCAAACTTTGGCAGGATTGAAAACATACAATTTCATCCATGGATATTTGGTGAGTTTCCTTGCCAGCTAGTTAATATCTTTATGCATAAGCATATGAATTGAAGATATGTACGTGGAGACCGATACTAATATTGCTTCCACACTTTTTTGTCTATTATGTGAATGTTACCCTCAGCTTTTGGCGTATCGGAAGAAGTAGATGAAGTCAAATTGGTGAGTAAAGCATTGCTCTTTACATCTTGCTATTACAAAAGCATTACATCTTTTACTAAAGAAAGTGTGAATATAGATCTACTCGTCCCAAGGACCTGAGTAAGTTTTCTTTTCCATAGCCTTCTATGCGGGCAACCATGAGATATGTGATATAAATTTTTAGTATATCAAGAACAAGCCTTGCATAATTTTATTTTCTTCTTCAAGTTCTTCAGAACATATTCCGTTATTGTTATTCAATATAATTCAATTACAGTTACTATTCTACCTCGTAACAAACTATACAAACAAAGAGAACAGATAAATACATTCTCCTCTCTTCTCTTCTCTGACTCTTCCATTGATCAAAAAATTTCTACTCTATGGTTCTTTTTACTGTAGTACAAATTGAAATCAATTCCATCGAAGTTTTCTAATTTGTGTACCTATATACCCAATTCTTGCCCCCTTTATTCCAGGATTGAGTTAAGACATTCTTGACAAAGTCGCCATTTCACCATTTCTAATTACGATCTCTCAATCTGATCTGTTGTGTAAAATTCTAAAATTATGTCATCAAAGTATCTAGCCATTTTGATCGCTCAAGTCTATACGTAAGTGGCGAATGTGCTTTGTGGGTGATCAGATAGCATTAAAGTCTCCTGACAAAGCTTGGCATTTCATTTTGATTGAAGTGTCGCGTACCGGTTTAACATTTCCATTAAAGTTAGAGTTGTGTTTAAATCTATGGCTGGCGGTTTCCCATTTTCATTATTTCTCGAAAAATAAGATTTCTTTATAAGTAATATTTCTTTAGTTATATAAAATAATTAATTTATAATTTTAATAAAATATTTATTAATTATATTTATATTATCGATTATATAAAAATCATCATAATTACATAAGTACTTTGAGTAAAGTTGCATAATTCTTATTCTTCTCAAATTCTACGTATCATTTAGGTTTTTATTTGGATGTTATTATTGTTATTGTTATTGTTATAATAATTATATAAGTATGGAGTCTTTAATAGTATTTATGCAAATAAATTGAAAATTTTTTTAGATGATGCGGAGAGAATATATTAAGAGTGTTAATTATAGTAGAGTATACGTCTATTTTAATAAAATTTAGACTTTTTTAGTAATTTAATTCAAATATAATTTTAATTTCAATTAAATTTTAATTATAACTACAATTAATTTTAATTAAATAGTAATTTAGGTATTAATAAGATTTAATCTCTTATATTTTTATTTATTAGATATTTTATATTTGTCTTTATAATTTTTAAATCTTTATAATTATGTTCAATTTGATTAAATTATTTTCTTTTTAACTATGCTTTGTGTTTGACTCATTAAGTTCATAATTTATAGGCATCAAATATAAATTAGAATCTTAAATATAAGTTAAGATTTGATAAATTAATTTTTTAATTTTTCTATAATTTTCTATTTAAATAAATTATATCCATAAAACAATACCAGTGTCTATTGATGTATTATGACTATTCCAACATTAAGAATGTCAAAATACTTTAACAAACTTTTTCGAGTATGATTTTTTTGTAATCTAATCGTTTCATCTTACAATGTTTTAATTAGAGATTGAGTATATAATTAATACCCTTTTTTATTTCAAGCATATTCATTATTCAACATTAATATTTGATTCTTTTAATAAAATTTAAAATTTACTTTTAGAGTGTTATTTCACCTTCTACAAAAACATTTACAACGTATGACAGAAATTATCTTCTTAATGGATTCAACGATGTCAATCTTCGTTATACATTTGTCTCATCTTTATCGGATGAATTACAACCAAAACTCTAGAGGAACATTGTAGCATTACGAAGAGATATATCTCTTGGAGAAATATATCAACTTGCCTTAGCCTTTTTAGATTAGCTTTGTGATCTAACATTCTTCAAAAACATGATAAAAGGTGGTCTTTTGCTAAAAAAGCATTATTTGAAGTTCAAGTGTAAGGAGAAAAAAGACTGACTGTCATACTAAGAAAAAATATCATCACAGGAAGTTCTTCTACAAGAAATAAGCCATCCAGAAGAAGGAAATAATGTCGTTTTGTCTGATTCTTTAAAAGACCTTTTCAAGCAAAAAAGGTAGATCGATGCTTTATTTGTGGCAAACTAGGATGTTATCTTCATCAATATCCTCACAAAACAAAAAGGGATAAGAAACTATTAGAATCTATTGAGGCTATAATGCCCCTTCATGATAATGGAAACATTGAAGACTTCATTGAAGAACAATACAGTGAAGATGAGGAAACAAAACTTGTTATTCCAAATGACTCTTCTGAAGAAGAGTGAATCCTCTGATGATCCAATCTATGAAGATGAAGATACTAAGGATGATATGTTATACATGCTACAACATATTTGTTTGAAGATAGACTCGAAGCCTATCAATGTTTCTCGTCCTTATGTCCATATATAGCTATTGCAACAGGATAAATATGACAAGCCAATTAAGGTTGTTGGATATATGGATACTGGATTGTGTAGAAGCATTATGAAGCCCAAGACCTTACCTACTGAAGCATGGATTTCTCACATGATGAATATTTAAATGTTGTTGATAGAAACTCATTCAAAATTGGACTTATTACAAAAAAGGAAAATAGGGATCCGCTTCTTTCCTAATTGTGTAGTATGGACTAAAGTACTTGGCAGTCATCTACCAGGCCTAGATATCCTAATAGGTATAGATGTCTATTGTAAAGCATCTTCATTACAAATCCTATCTACAGGGATTAGATGCTAAGTTAATTTTAGTTCCTACACAGGCATAAGAAATGTGTTTAAACTCTCTCAGGTTCCCCCTCCATAAGAAGTCTTACGGGACCAATTTTTAAAACACTGTCCTGAGAACCATGTATAGTTCTCACACCCTAATCCTCACTAGAAAAATTCTCACTTCTTCATTCATTTACTATTAAAAAAGAATGAGGATGTCAACCCTACCAAGGCTACTCATCCAAGTATGAACCCTGATGATATGAAATTAGCACAAGAAGAATGTGCTACGCTACTTCAACAATGATTAAATGAGCCCACAAAATTAGACTGGTCTTGTCAAACTTTCTATATAAATAAGAGATCTGAACATAAGTGAGGGAAAAAGTAGTTGGTGATTGATTATAAACCTCTAAATGCTTTCTTGCAATATGATAAGTTTCCACTACCGAAGATCAGTACTCAAGTCCTATTTCTTAAAGAGGCTATAATATTTTCAAAGTTTGATTTAAAAACAAGATTTTGGTAATTAGGAATAGATCCACGAGATAGATATAAGACAACTTTCTGTATCCCAAATGCACAATACTAATGGACCATTATGTCATTTGGACTCAAGGTTGCTCTTTCATTATTTTAGCGAGCCATGACAAAAATATATGAGCTCATTCTCTCTAAAACTTTGGTCTACATTGATGACGTACTCTTATACTCCAAAATCCATAAAGATCATAAGGCTTTATTCCAATCATTTTTAAATCTTACAAGGCAATATGGGATTATGCTAGGACGTGTTATGCTCTCAGCCAAGAAAAATCACATTGGGACATGTTATGCTCGCAGCCAAGAAAAGTCACATTGAGACGTCCTAAATAGAATTTTTGGATATGAATTTTTAAAATGGATTTTATTAGCCTACTCCCCACATAGTTAATGAACTATTACACCTTCCTAATGAAAATCTCAATACTAAATTGATTTAACAATTACTTGGAATTGTTAACTACATCATAGACTTCATCACCTACATGGCTAATTATACAACTCCCTTATCAAATTTGTTGAAGAAGAATCCACCACCATTGAGTAAAGAACAAATCAGAGTTAGTCAACCAATATTACGAATACTGTACCGGACTTGATACTAGATTGGATTCTAGTACAGTACTATACCAGTACCAGTCAATACTGAGTACTGTTTCGAGTAATTTTTAAATTTATAAAATAGTTCCTATATTTTTAGAAATTGCAAAATAGTTCATTGTCATATTGTACTGTTGTACTATATAGTTTATAAGTTTACATCAACCATATTTCAAAAAATTATAATAATAAATAATAACCACAATTAATATGAAAAAGACAATTATCATCATACGAGTATAAAATTAAGAATAATATAAAGTATTTGAAATATTACAATTTTATCATATAATAAATAATAATTACATTAAACATCAAATAAAAAGAACAATAAAGATCCTTAACTTTCTAATTATTACAATTTACAACAAGAGTTCATGATGAGAAAACAACAAATTAGAAGTGAAATCTAAAACAAAAACATATATAATTTAATTTACTATTAATTAAATATATTATTTAATTATTTAATTATTTAATATACTAATTATTAATAAGAATTTAAACAATTTAATTTAATATTACATATTTAATTAATTTAAATTAATTATTACTAAAATTGTAAATAAATAAATTTAATTGAAATTTGTAAAATTAATTATTAAATATATTTGTCTTTAATGTCTAATAATTACATATTATATAATTTTAAAGATACATTTTTTATAAATAAATAAAATTTATTTTAACCTCTTATATAATATTTATTGATAAATTATCATCAAAAAAATTATTATATCCATTAACAAAGCAAGCACTAATGAAAAGATTAATGTTCGATATATGTAGATATTTGTTAATAAAATTTACCAAAACATCTTACTCCAATCAATTTCCCTTATATCTCAAAATAAGACTTATGAACACTGAACATGGTTAGGTCATCTGCAATACAGATTGATGCAGTTGATTTCTTACACTTGTGGTATTATGTGATTTTTAAGTCTTATGTAATATCAAGATAGGAATTAGAATCTCCTGTCAATGGCATGCAAAAAAATTGCCTACAACACCTTCCCTTCTGGTTAAGTCACAAATGTGGCATTTGATGGTTACTTCACTTTCATGCATTTGGCCCATGCTATACAATATAGACTAGTTTTGTTTTGGCTTTGGAATGTCCATCGAAAGAGTACATACATATATAATATATTTCTGACTACATTCACGTTCATAATCTTATAAACAACTAACTAGTCAACAAAACAATTCTTCTACCTTACATATCAACTTCTTGCCTCAATGCTCCCCTGCATGTCCACTGTTTGGAACCGCAACCTTTGCTCTTACCTTGACAAAGCAAGACAAAAAAAAAGGGTCATTTAGATATATATCCAAAATTGAAGAATAAGTTCTAACAGTTAATCCTCGTTCTATGATAAGGCTGGCGGACATGCAAAACCTATGGTGTCCAAAACTGAGGATGGAAACTGGCCGTTTGGACAAACAATAATTTCCCGCCATTTTCTCTGTTTTTGCTAGACTTCTCATGGTTGTCACCTTCAATCAGCTGCACTTTAGAACTATGAGAAGCACAAGCTTAAGGTGTTACAATTACAATTAACTGGATCTAGAAATCTATGTCAACATAAACAGTTTATCAAATACAGGTGATGATTGGTCTCATGTGATTGCCATTCTTTTAGTTGACAACTTCATCCTATACATTCATATTTCAGATAATTGATAGAAAGGTTGCAATTACCATGCTTGATCTTTATCTCAAAGTTAAAGCTTATTGCACCAATCACCAAAGTCCAACTATATATACGAGGCATTATATCACCAGTGTCTTTGTTTAGTTCCTAAAAATTATAAGTTCAATATTCAACATACTATCTCAAAATTCAATAAAAAAACATCATATCTAAGCTCATCTAAACTACCATATATATTTTCTTTGGAATGACAAATGAAAACGCCAAGAAAAAACAATCTAAAACCACTACAATATTACATCTCCTACTAAATTTTTGTGTATAAAAAGCTGTGACTTATAGCATCAACCTTGCAACACTTCAATGGCACCTTACTTGCAAAAGTAGATTGGGAGGAATGTTGCTGCAGATAACATTTCAAGTGAATTGCTCTCATTTGCTTGCTGCCTACCTTTTCAAAATCTGCAACCAAATTACCTCTTATAAATCATGCTGGCCATTTCAACAGACAAGATTAGGACTTCAATTTTGATAGCCGCATACCAGCCTCGGGTACCAATAATTCAAACAAGGGTCATCGAGCTAGTATGCCAATCTCCTCTAGCAGCTCTAACTAAAAGTATTTCTACATCAAGCAAAAATGAACCATAAGCCTGGGCCAAAAAGTGCAACCCACTTTTATTACAAGGAATTGCATGATAACAACAGTGGTGGTAGGAAAATTTCTCACAACACAAAATCATGAAGAGAAAAACCGAGTGAAAGGTGAGTGTATAGCTCCAAAGTGGTCATTTGGAAAAAAGATGTTCTGGATATTCTTCTACCCATACAAAGAGTATCAAGCTCAGTGGGGAAACTACTAAAGCACATAAATTTCAGCAGTAGCTTTCAAGTCACATTAACAATGGAGTTTCAGAAATACCCTTTCACCAGCTTCACGTGAAGCATTCAATCTGGAGAATACCAAGCATCAATTTGTTGTTCAACTAAAGTAGGAATTTTCTCTCCAAAATTTCTTCCATTGTGATCCATTTGTTATGTTGAGATAAATAGGTCTGTTAGGACACAATGCTTTAATACATTTGATACTAAACAAATGAAAAAATAGTAACACGTTGATTTCTTTTCTGATGCTGAATTAAGGAATACATTCACTGCTTGCCAAGTAGTCGGAAGTTAAATGGAATAAAAAGGGGAAAAAAAGGGCAAAACAATTTATTCCAAATTTTGAAGTTTCAGACGCCCATTCTCTGAGTGGAGATCCTCTATCCAATTTTGCTCTATCCAATCATGTCCAATGCCAAAAACAACGTTTGTTTTGGGCATTAGACGGTAAAATTGGACAGAAGATTTGAACTCTCATTCTCTCACTTCTACATCATTGAAATATAAGTACAGTCTATGCCACATGTATGCATAAAGCACCTCAGGAAGTGGATACCAGTGTTTAACCATCAAAAGTATGACAATTAGCACTAAATTATTTCTACACTCTGAAGCAATTAAGTAAAACTAAATTCAGGTGAAATCACATTAATTTCAATGAATGCTATGATGCCAGAATATGCTGCAGCAAATTGTTATAATCCTCGATAACTCAAGAACAAGCCTATATGACAGCCAAAGTTTTATGAATGAATCGTTCTTGTGCACGTGTGTGTTTGCATTTGTGGCACATAAAGATATTTGTGCACCTGGCTATCTTTTACCTTTTCCATTTTCAACTTTTATAGGATAAACATGCTAATCTTGCATAACAGCTCCTTTTTTCCTTTTGAATTGAATTGTTTTAAGTAGGCACTAAATTTTCTATATAAGAAAACGATTACTAAGCATGAAACAAACGTCATCCTAGTAAACATTAATTCCACATATTCTCAAGTTAAACACCATAAACTGCTAGAACTCACTATCAGGTTTACTTGTTATGTGATAACACTGCAGTTGTTTACAAGGAAACGAATCATTCCTTACCTCTGCTTCATATTCTTAAAACATGAAGGACTACGTCAAGGTGTAAAACTTTTTGATCCTTTGCCTCAATCAATATCTCATTATTGATTACAACTACTTCCACTTCTTCCTCTCGCTTTTTCATACAAGATAAATTCAAAATTGTGCCAAAAAGGTGAGATAATGCACATTGCAAGTTGCCATATCCACAAAATTTTGGTAAAAGGATCTTAAATTCAAGGTGTACATCATCAATAGGATTCAATTAAGCAGATTGCTAGAACAACCGTACAACAGCCCTTATTATACCATTTCATGACATGACTAAGAAAAGTAAATCAATGTGTATTTAATTCAGTCTGACACTTTGTCATGTCTACTTCCCTTGAATTGCTACAATATGCTATATAACATGGCCAACAAATGTAATTTTCATCTATAGACTACCCCCACCAAAATCAGTTGTAAACACCATTTCTATACCCATTCTAGTATATGACAGATCTTTTTATGCATGTTCCATACTTAAAAAAGCAGAAGAGTCATGATAAAGTCAAATAAGCAATTGATGGATCAAAGAGCGTCTTCAAGCTAAAAGAATCAAACTGCCTAAACTCGCATATAACTGTAGAGTTTATATTAAAGGGCTTTACCCTGTTAAACAGGACAGGCTTATGGAATCTTGTCTAGTTGGGCCATGATTTTTTGTTCTATTATAATGTTAATAGGCTTTCCAACTTTTCCAAGTTTGCCAAGAACGTTAAGAAACCTATTTAAATGATGCAGTAACACACATCAAAACTATTTAAAGGCATATCTATTAACATTGCCAAATGCTGATATTGTTAACTAAAAGTTGAGCAAGCAAGGCAAATAGCTCAGAGCATTGATATCCCCACGATTTCTAGAGCAAAAAGTATGCACGATGTAGAACAGAACTCTAAAATCATTTCAAAATCCAGTTAAATAAGTATGGAAAGCTTACTAAAAGCAAAAGAAAGCTTAACAAGAAAAGACAGCTGACGATATTACAAGGAAATAATCCAAAGCCTAGCAGAAAAAGATTGTCATATATTTAACTTAATCATAAGTTGGTTCTCTCAATCCACAAAATAGATAACGTGTTATTAGTTGAAATAATATAATGGGAGTAACGCAATCACTATTAATAAAAAAGTTGTAATGCAATGGAATTTACATATCCTATTTAAAATCATTCCTTCTAACCATATAATTCCTGTTGTACATTATTGCTTATGTAATATCCATCACATTACATCCTTTATTCTATTTCACCCTCACTTCCATCTTATTTCATTCGCTCCAACCAAACATCATCAAAGAGTTGCAACCACCTAAGAAAACATAAACATTTAGCTGCCTTTCAAAAATCATGTTCAGAACTGTTAGCAACTTATATCTTGTTGACGAAAAGCCTATATGTTAAACATGTTAAGGTGAAGGATCATGGAAGTATATAGAGTTCCTTAATCTCTCTCTATAGAAAGAAACTATTAAATGTTGGTTATATTCCCATTTTATTTTCTAAAAGCAATAGTAAAACTTTTCACATTTCATTATTATCAACATCTACTATCTATAACAGTAAGATACTGTAGACATATAATATCATACGTCCTATATTTATAAGATATATCAATAATAAAGACTAATTAAATTAGGATATACTAGAATATACATAAATAACATACAACATTAAAAATAATATCAGCAATAATTCTACTCTTCAATATTAAGCTCCTTACTAGCATTATTCCCCTTCAAAATAATTAGAGATACTAGACTTCAACATTATGACAAAGTATCCAGTATTATAAATAAATAAGATTGTATTCACCACCGGGCATTTCAGTTGACCTCTTTAAAATAAAAAATTTCATGTCAAACTACAGCCTAATACTTGACCAATAGGAGTGATGTAGAGAGAACACTCTTCTGGTCATTTCAGTACCGAATCACCACAGTAAATTTTCCAACCAAAGAACCCTATCCTAGTATGGACTAAGCTAGTATGATACAAGGAGCATGCACCACAGACAGAAGTTCAAATCAAGAAACAAATGAACATATGCTCTTTTGTTCTTACATCATGCTAGTATGATACAAGGAGCATGTATCATAGACAGAAGTTCAAAGCAGGAAACCAAATGTTCTTTTGTTCTTATAGAGCACTTATTGGGATGCATAAGTTTTAACTATATGGACTAAATTGACAACATATGAACTGGTCACAAATAGTTAAATGGATGGCCAATCTCATTTTTATTAAGAATAAGCTAATCTTATTAAATTGGCCTTTACGGGTATTTATCTTGCCATCTAAAAGGAGAGAAACCTTGGATATTTCTATGCATAAGTAGTAATGACAGCAAATTGTAGGTGACACTAAAACATTTGAGAGAGATGCATCCACTTTAAAGCAGCTTCTTTTCTTATGTGAGCTCTCTTGCTGCAAATTGAAACTTACAATTGACTGTTATGGAACTCCTTGTTAGTTCCAATT
Source organism: Erythroxylum gracilipes (assembly GCA_026413385.1). Classification (NCBI taxonomy): domain Eukaryota; kingdom Viridiplantae; phylum Streptophyta; class Magnoliopsida; order Malpighiales; family Erythroxylaceae; genus Erythroxylum; species Erythroxylum gracilipes. The sequence goes on from JANZLC010000002.1 coordinate 31,754,564, forward strand.
CATTGAAGGTATATACAAGTTGGCATATAAGATTAAGTTAATGATAACACAACAATCATACTTAACATGTTATGTCTAGACACTACGCAGCACCGTACGGGTCAATAGTAGTCATCTATTCAGAGATAGATGGATTCATGAATTCTTTCTCAAACACTTAACAGTAGGTAAGCAGCTATATGTGGTAACTTCACAGTGAATTGAACGAGAATTGGTAGAATTATTGTTGCCAATAACTACAGAATGATGAGTAATACAAAAATAATTGGAAAGACTTACCGTAGATTGCATGAGATAGTGCAGAAGGAATGATTAACTGGACTATGGGCAGTTACATAATAAAATGGAGAGCGTTTTACACCAATAGCACAGTTTACTTGATGGAGGCAAACCAAAACTGTGGGCAAGAAACAACCTTTCGAGTTCTGACCCAATTGCTCCTAGCACATGTAGCCTTTATATGTCATTTGCTCTGACATTATTATCTTTGATTCTATGACCTTGTTGTATCCTACGTATCCTCAGTCTTATTCAATTCAATAATATCATCAATTATCTGTCAAAAATATATATTTTACTCTTATACCGATTAGTGGATGTTCTCGATCCTCAAATTTTTTGTTAGTTTTTGACATATTATTGCAGTAACATTTTTGCAAACACATCTGCCAACTGTCTGTTAGACGAGATACAAGTAGTAATTAATCTGCTGCCCGATGGAATACTCATAAGCAACTTTTCTTGATTATGCATAAATAGCTAAAGACACCATCCTATATATGATATAGCTGGTGTAATATGAATTAAATTAAACCTACTATTAATTACGCTTCTATCCTCCTTGTCTCTTAATACATCAGTAATCTACATTCCCAACTTCTCGATCTCCTCAAGTAGGTTGAGTACATGTTTTTTATTTTTTGGGCACAAATTTTCTTTCTTGAATCTGCCAATTGTACTCCAGGTAATTATATGAACTTACTAAGGAGTTTAATGTTTAATTCCTTGACCAACTCATCCTTCAATCTTCCTTGTTCAACTGCATCATCGCTTATTACAATAATATCATCTACGTACATAATAATAAGATAGTGAACTAATCTTCGTTTTGAGTACTTCATAAAGAAGGTACTGTTCCAAAGAAGTGAGTACTACTTCTTTGACTCTATTTATATCTCAAATGCAAAGAGGAACCATGTGTACCCCAGTGAGGGCAACCCAAGAATAATAGGCCCCTAATATCCCATCAAATATACACAACAAAAGTTTAGTTATACACAACAAAAAGATTAAGTTGCTCAGACGATGGAACAAACGATGATCATGACAAATGACGAGGACTATACGACGTCAAAGAAAGGCTAGTTTCAAGAAAAAAGATGATGCAACAAAGACCAAGATATAAGTGCTAAAGCACTTTTTGGAGCCAACAGAGACAACTATCCGGAAGCTGTCAGAGGCAAAAGGGTCATGATGCAACGCAGATGGTGACAGAGAATGGCAGATAAGATGAATGACCAAGGCGGTGAGAATGAAGCCTGAGAGTAAAAGCAATTAGCAGTTGCAACAAGAATGTAACCAGTGTCAGCAATCGTTGACAATTAAGACAAACCAGGGCAATGATAAGCGACAGCAATCCTATAGATGATATTTATAGCAGACCAGTACAACGATTAACAAGTGTCAGCTTTTGGTTCTGACAATAAGACCAATCTTCTTAAGAATTGTAGGTTTTCTAACTCTGGAGGCCGTCAAGAAAGCTTTGGACTATTATTTTAACAAGGATGATAATTTAAAGATAGCCCAAGTGTGATTTACTCTAATACCACGAGGAAAACAGTAAATTATGTATTTTATAACTATCAGCTCCTGCTACTTACAATAGTGGGTTAGTGCACATTACGCAGAGTATAACTATAAGCCCCTACTACTTACAATAGTGGGGTAGTGCCCGTTACGCAGAGTATCTCCTTATAAAATACCACAAGGACAACAGTAAATCATGTATTTCATAACTATCAGCCCCTACTATTTAGAATTTACAATAGTAGAGTATCCCCTTATAGAATGGTCTGTACAATATTTATATGTTGAAAAGAGTAATAAAGGCTAATTACACGAAGATACACAGAGGCATTGACATACAAGGAACCTTAAATATTCTACTCAACTTTCTTTGCATGCAAATTGTCAGATTATGTAGTATTATTTATAAAGATTGTATAGTTATTATAGAAATCATATAAATCCCTGATTTATGGGGATTAGAATAAGATACAAATTTCCCTATATCTTAGGGAGTTTGTTACTATATTTAGTATAGACAATTGTATATATAAACTAAGGGCTGTAACCTACAAACTATGAGAATGAATTATTCTTCTCTGCTGATATTTGACATGGTATCAGAGCTGTTGGCTCTTTCCTACTAAAATTCTGATTTTTTCCTGTCATACCAACGGAGATCCATCTCCACTGTTCCTCTCATTGTCCTAGCCTTCTCTCTCATATTTTCTTGTCCCTATCCTTAGTCTTACCCAATCAATCATGTCAGAATCACCCAAAAGTTCTGCTGAAATCATCAGCACTGCAATTGAGAATAACGTTGCTGCTACAACCGGAGATTTGCAGAATATTCAAGCTGCATACCGATTGAATGGGAAGAACTATTTGAAGTGGTCACAATTGGTCCGCACATTCTTAAAGGGAAGAGAGCCATTTAATGGGCACAGGTCCTTCACAGGACGATCCCAAATTTGCTGCGTGGGATGAGCAAGACTTCATGGTAATGTCCTGGTTATGGAACTCAATGTTGCCAGAGATTAGTGACACACGTATGTTCCTTGGAACTGCCAAGGAGATTTGGGAAGCTATTCGACAGACATATTCCAAGGTTAATGATGCTTCACAGATTTACGTGATTAAGACGAAAGTTTCAGCAACTAAACAAGAGACTCGGACTGTTACTGAATATTCGAGTCTCTTACAAAGCTTGTGGCAAGAGATGGATCATTATCAATGCATCCAAATGCGCTGTAATGAAGATGCAACAATTCTAAAGCGTCTTGTGGAAAAGGATTGTATTTATGATTTTTTGGCAGGTTTAAAAGTGGAATTTGATGCTGTAAGGGTGCAGATTTTAGGAAAACAAGACCTACTGTCTCTAAATGAGACGATCGCTATTATACATCCGGAAGAGGGACGTCGAAATGTTATGCTTGAACCTCAAGGAGGAGAGGGTTCTGCACTCATTACCAAGGCCACATAATTGGAGGCAAACAATCCTACAGTAGTTACTAGAGGGACAAATCCAAACCATTTAACCGAGAATCCCTATTCTGCACTTACTGTAAGAAGCATCGACACACCAGGGAGAAATGCTGGAAACTTCATGGCAAGCCCAATTGAAGTGGGAACGACTGAGGTCAGGCACATATGGTGAGCACTTCGTCAACTAATGAAGAAAATTCCAAAAAAACTATCCTTGAGTTTAATACCGAAGAAATTGAGAAACTAAGAACCTTTGTGGAGTCATTTGAGAAGCCAACCTCAACAGGTACTTGTTCATTGGCTTTTTCAAGTATTTCTTCTTCCTCTAGTCCTAATGTCTCAAAAAGAAATTCCAATCCTATGTGGGTAATTGATTCCGGATCAACTGATCATATGACTTGTTCCTCCAAACATTTTATCTCTTATAACCCCAACTGTAGCCATAAAAGATCACAATAGCTGATGGATCCATCACCACCGTAGCTGGCCAAGGGGATATATACATAAACAAAGACCTTATACTAAAAAATGTCCTTCATGTTCCAAAGCTATTTGCAAGCCTTATTTCCATTCAAAAATTAACCACATATTCAAATTGCAGTATAACCTTTTTTCCTTCATATTGTGTCTTTCAGGAGCTAGGCACGAAGATGATTGGATGTGCTAGTCAGAGAGACGGTCTCTATTTTCTGGAGAAACAACACAGTATATCAGAAGTTGGAAAACCCTTATCTACATCTTTCTTTTCCGAGTCTGTCATGTCAAACCAAGATAAAATTTGGCTTCATCATCGTCGTTTAGGTCACCCATCTTTTAGAGTTCTTAAGTTGATGTTTCCTTCGTTATTTAAATTTTTCAGTGTGATGATTGTGAACTTGCGGAGCACAAACGTGCTTCCTTTCCAATAAGCAACAAAAAAAACTTTGTTCCTTTATCTCTCATTCATAGTCATATTTGGGGACCTTTTACCTGTACGAAAGTGGGAATAATTTCCACTGTACTATTGAATAGAAAATATACGGACATATATAGCCTATTACAAGAGAA
>JANZLC010000002.1:31768773-31779009 GCA_026413385.1 Erythroxylum gracilipes
AATGTATGACATTTGATAAGAATTGAATTGTGAGCATGATTATGCTATGCCTTATATTATGGCATTTTGATTAAATGGAAAGAAGAAAAGTATGAGATTATGAAATTATGAATGATTGATTTGAGCATGAAAATTGATTGTGTTTGAGCGAGAGAGGAATCGTTTTGTAGTCACGTGCATGTCGACATAAAGCCTTCTCCCGGCTGCCCGCTTATGGCCCACGAGATTTGAAAAGTGGACTTGTTTCGTTCACGGAGCAAACTTTGGTTTCTCCTTTTTGTTCCACGGAACCCTCGAGCCAATTATGTGTGCATTGCATTTTAACGTGCCAAGTTATGATGACATTTTAAGTGTTATGCTTTGAAGTGAATTACATCCAATATGTCACATGTGATGATGTTTTAAATTATGAAATGTGAATTGAAATTGTAAATGATGAACTTTCATTGCGATGTGTATGCCTATATGAATGTACATATATATGGTTGATTGTGTGGCTCATTGCCAATGGCTATAAATATTTTAGCCACTGAGCTGTGTAGCTCAACCTAATAGTTTTCCACTCTTTAGGTGCAGATCGAGAAGATCAGTGAATCCTTGCAAGACATTTGGACAATTCCGAGAGAGTTAGCTTTTGTACCAAGTTAGTAGCTAGACGTTTGGATAGCTTTATAAGCATGTTGAACATTGAGCATCTAATGTATTTTGTAACTTGTGTTAAGGCTTTGATGAAATGTCGATATGTAATTAAAGCTATGTATGCAAGCTTTGTATGAACTTCATTTTGATTTAGAAATGAATTGAGGATTGAAGAAGTTCCCTTGTGTATGTGCTTATTTATCTTGTAGTGTACAATTAATATTTCAAGTTCTCATAGTGGTGAAAATTGTGTATTTACTTCAGGGGAAAAACTGGGCTAAATTAGGCTATATTAGACAAAGTGGTCTTCATCAACGTTGTAGTTTATCCTCTTAGCTTTCCAACGTTATAAAGTTTGTAAAATTTGGGTATCGAAGTTGAGAGATATGAGCATTATAAGTGATGATGCTGTATGGGAGGTATGAACATGGCAGCTATGGTAAATGATGAGAGTTTGTGTATTCTATGAGTTATTTGAGTTGATATTTGGGAGTTAACGCATTCAAATTGGTAATTGGATGTTTTAGGAGTGTTATTACACTTGAAGGGTTGAAATTGGGAAGATTATGAGTGGATATAGTGTTAGAATGGATGTTGAGAGCATTGGAGGGGCTTTGGAGGGGTTTGGGAAACCCCAATGTCCATTAAATGGACATTAGTGTTAGTTAAACGGACCTTCTTAGGTGAAAAAGAGCCCCCAGCCCAGTGCATGTCTATTAAACGGACATTAGTGTCCGTTAAATGGACCTTCTCGGGTGAAAAATGGCTTTTAAGCCAGTCAATGTCTGTTAAACGGACATGGATGTCCGTTAAACGAACATTCACGGGATAGCCATATTAAATCACAATTTTGACCCTTTTAGAGGCCGAATCTCGCTCGAGTTCTTCATGATAGATCTCAAAGTACTCTTTCCAACCGTTTAAAAATAAAATCAACCCAACATCTTTAGCAAAAGTTATGGCAATCGCGCCAAGACATGTACAATATGAGTAAAGACATAAACAGGTTGGATTCTTTTAGCCATAACTTCATCATCCGACCTCCAAATGAAGTGATTCTTGAAGAGATAGATTTCTAACGCATTTCTCTACCTTTCCACAAAAATTGATAGCTTTTGAAGTTGAATTCAAAAATATTGATGGAAAGTAAGTGAGGGTTCATAGAAATAACCCTACAAGGAAACCCGCTTAGGCTTTTTGACTCCGGATCGGATAGTTGGGCTAGGGAAACGAGGTCCAACATCAATTATTGGGCTTCGAAAATAGGGTCCAACATCTTTTGGTACCAGGGCTTAGGTTTTAAAGAGTCCTAGGCTTAAAATATGTTGTGCTATGCATTATTGTGATATGTGATAAATTGCTTACATTTTGAATTGATTATTTGCATTAAGTGACATGCATATCATGCATACATGTAGGACATAGGATTAAGATAAAATGTGAGCTACTCGTTAGTGTTTCTATTGAAGGAATAAAATGCCACCTCATAGAAGGACACGAGGAGTTATGCAAGGATCGGTTGTACCTGACCCTCCACCAAGAGAGGAGGGCACGGATAAGTCTAGAGCCCCAGGAGATGCTGAGGCTTCTATAGGGCAAAGTAGTGAGCCCATTCGATCACAGACGCAGGAGTCGCCTATTCCACAGGAACAAGTGCCTACCTTAGACACGAGATTGTTCCAAGCCTTCACTCAGGCGTTTGTCCAAGCTATGGGACAGATGCCACAATCTTCTGCTCCGACCCCAGTTAAGAAGGAGAAGCAGTTCAACAAGTTAAGGAAGTACGGGGTAGTGGATTTCTATAGAACCACTGATCCCGAGGAAGCTGAGACGTGGCTGAGAAAGACAGAAAGGATACTAGATCAAATGGATTGTGAAGATGACGAGAAGGTTGAATATGCTGCGAGTCTGCAACAAGGGGATGCTCTGCATTGGTGGGAGAGTGTTTGGGGGGTTAGTTGAAGCCGCCAGTGTTGGCATGAGAGGCCTTCGTCGCTGCTTATAAGAAGAAGTATTTGTCTAAGGTGTACATTCAGTAGAAGCAGAGGGAATTCATGAGTCTCACCCAGAGGGATATGACAGTTAGTGAGTATGAACGCCGATTTACACAGTTATCACGGTATGCAACAGAGTTGATGCTGAGTGAAGCGGCTAAGTGCTGTCGGTTTAAATCAGGACTGCACCTAGCCATTAAGGAAAAAGTGGTGGCGCAGAACTTCTATGACTTTCAACAGCTAGCTGAAGCAGCACTGAGGGTGGAAAATATTGAAAATATAAAGAGTTTTGTCAATAAAAAGAGGAAAGACAGAGAACAAGCTAAGAGGGGAGGTGGTGCTCCTATGTCAGAGATGAGTGCCAGGACTTTCCCTGCACAGTCTGAGGAGAGGAGTAGTGGAGCAAGCAGGCCTAGACAGATGAAAACTGTATCACATCAAGCCTCAACGACTGGAGGCAGCAGGAAGGGAGATAGGGATAAGCTGCCCATTTCTAAATGTGAGCACTGCAAAAGGTTCCACAAAGGGGAATGTTATCGACTGACTGGAGCATGCTTCAATTGTGGGGAGAAAGGACACATGGCAAGAGAGTGCCCTCAGAATCCAAGGCATGAGAGAAGTCAGATGCAAGCTTCAAAGAGGGCTGAGATAGTGGGACATAGGACAATGACGGAAGTGGGCAGTAGAAGTTCTGGTGCAGCCAGGAAGGTGAATCCTCCAGGGAGACCGAGGGGACAAGCACCAGCTAGAGTGTTGGCTATGACGAGGGAGGATGCAGAGACAGCTCCAGAAGTCGTGACTGGTATAATTAAACTTTTTGCAAAAGATGTTATTGTTTTGTGTCATTGAACAGTTCTTATCCATTAAACAGACATGGATGTCCGTTTAACGGACGTTCTCGGATGAAAAATGGCTTTTCAGCCAGTGTATGTCTGTTAAAAGGATATACATGTCCGTTTAACGGACATTCTCGAGTCAGCTATAGTAAATCATGATTTTGACCACTTTAGAGGCCGAATCGCACTTTGAGGTCTCCATAGGAGTTGTAGATCTCAATGTCCTCTTTCAAGTGGTAAAAATTCTAAATCAATCCAACATTTGTAGAAAAAGTGATGGCAATCGCACCAAGGCATGTTCAGTTGGAGTAAGGACATAAATATGTTGGATTCTTTTGGCCATAACTCCTTCGTTCGACTTCCAAATTAAGTGATTCTTGAAGCATTGGATTTCTAACATGTTTTGCTACCCTTCAAAAAATTGTTAACTTTTGGTTTTGAATTCAAAAAGATTTATTCAACCAAGTGAAGGTTCGTTGAAATAACCCTATAAGGAAACCCGCTTACGCTTTTCAACTTCGGATTGGATAGTTGGGCTCCCGGAACGGGGCTCAACAATCAATCACTAAAATATTAACAATTTAACAATTGCAATGCACACTCAAGAATCAACCTAAGGAACTACCAATTGAGTGAAAAGGGGTTTTTACCTATCTTTAACGCTAACCTAATCAATTATAAATTACTAGATTATTGGTTCTAGGCGATCCTAGGGTTAATTACTCTCTCTTAAGTTATAACCATTAACCCTAATTTATAAACCCTAATCAGATTATAGAAGTTGCAATTTCTCAATTAATAACCTATTCAAAACCCTAATTAGATATGAAGTTGTCTAATAAACTATCAGAAACTATTGTAAGATCTCTCTTCACACAATTTACCGATTTGATTTAATTCTCATTCTATTAAATCACCTAACTCTTGTTAGTTGAATTTAATTAATTTTCACTTGACTCACCCTCTCAATTTATCACCAAATTATGAAATTGCATAAATTAATTCACAATAAACCCAGTAAAACATAAACAATCAAATTTCATTAAATCAAAATAAAACCCTGAAGTTGAGTTTAGAACATCATCAATATCCACAAAACCTATCATCAATATCCACAAAACCTATCATTAACTATCATTCCAATTCTATACAATAATAAAATTGAAAATAACAAGAAATACGAAATTGAACGGACGATTGGAGACAGCGACGTCAGGAAACTCCTAATCTGGTAAGTACATCAAGTCGGCTCCTCCTCTTCTCTCTTCCTTCTTCTCTTTCTCTATCTCTTGATAATTCTCTCTAGGGTTTCTCTCAAAAGTGGCTAATGCCAGAGCTACCTCTCCTCCTTTGTATTATTCTTTAAATACCTTTTGTGTTCTAAGTAGCCCTAGGTTTTTTTTTGGGGTCAAAAAGGTCCAAAAATCCCTCAAATTTTGACTTTTTCTAGTGTCTATGTCCATATTTGAGTCTTCTTTCACGATCGTGGCAAGTAGGTCGCGATTGTGGGCCAACTCTAGTGCTTTTGTCATGATCGTGGCCTATTATGCCACAATTGTGGGTCGTTGTTTTAGCCTGAATGTCTCTGATACTTCTCCATTCTTCGTTGTTCGACCCTAAAACACTAATAGACACATCTATGTACCTCAAAAATATAATAATTAAGCTCAAAGACTTGTACTAACCTATAAAACACTTAAAATATAAATAATTAACAAACTAACACAATTCTAACCTAAACACATACTAAACGATTAAATTAACAATTAAATACATATCAAACTAAACTCTAAAACACGATGCAATTCATACTTATCAAAATAATATTCCCATGGTGCCTTTATATGCTAATTCATGAAGTGGCCGACAGGATGTCGACCTTAAATTCTTAGAAGACAGGGATTTAACTTTGAAGTTGAAACTAATGAACCAAATTATGACTTAAGGGGCAACTTTTTTACTATAATATGTAATCTTGGACCCAACTTTGCTCCTCATAAATAAGGCTACAAATGGATATGGAAGTTATTAGAGAGGCAGTACGGGAGTTGTATAGGCCTAGCTTGAGACACATTGGTCATCCAAAATTTCATAAGCCTTACTGGGGCATATTAACCATGAAAATATATTTTCTCAAGGTTACATAATTCATGAGTGTTCCTTGTTTTCTGGTGAAGATGGCCAGTTAACCATTAAGCACATTACTAAATTCACCATTTTATATTAAACTTTGAAAAAAATTCTAAGGTATGAAATTTTGTGATTTTTATAAATTGGTAAAGTAGAGGGTAAGCCTTGGAGCAACAGGGAAAGTTGCTCTTTTCTGACTATAAGGTCATAGGTTCAAGTCAAGGAAATAGTCTCTTTATAAAAATACAAAGGGAAGGCTACGTACATTATAAACCTCCCCAGATCCCCGTAAAGCAGGGAGCCTTATGTACCAGGTACATTGACTTTTTATAAATTGGTAAAGTGTCTAAATACAAAGAACTTCTTAGGAAAGATGGAAATCAACAAGAGTTCAGTTGATACTTATTTTACAAAAAGCAAATTCATACAATTCAACTATGGCTAAAGTTAATATCCTTGAAACCTGAGTTTGCCCCTTTCTAGAGTGAAATTCTAAAGTTAAAAGGAAAATACAATCACCAATTACTCAAATTCAATACATGTTTACACCTCTAAAACAAAGGAAATCTTTGATTTTTTGTTATAGAAAAAATTCATTACTTGAAATCTTTGATTTTTGTTCATAGAAAAAATTCATTACTTTATCATCAAAGCATAGAATTTTCACAAAGGAAGAAATCAAAGGAAGGGAGTACTGCAAGTATCATAATACATGTAATCATCTAACAAATTTGTGTTGTAGATTCAAGAATGTTAGAATCAACAAGGGGATTATATTGTTTGCTGAAGCTGATCGAACCATGTTCATAGATGAAGATTCATTCCCATCAGTTGTAGCTGTGAATTTAACTAAGTTTGATTTATAGTTTTTATTAGATCTCAAGAGGAACCTGACGAATAAAATTTTGCAAAGAGATGTTATGGTAAATGTAGAAGTCAAATTTTGAATACAATAGATCATGGAGAATTCCTAAGAGATAGAAAGGTGTGAGAATATTTAGCTAGTTTTGAGGGGAAGAATTCTTAGTAGAGAATGAAGGCCAGCTGGAAGATTTGGAGTTTGCTCCTACAAAGATTGATAACTTTGAAAGTCTAAAAACACTATATATTTGATTTGCTTAACCAAACATATATAGGGGAAATTATTGATAGCTTATGTAAAATTTAGCTCATTTGGCCTAAAGAAGAAAATGTTTATTAGTGTGAAGATTTTCAGAAGTCAACTAAATTGTTTAGGGAGTTCCTACGCATAAGAAGTAGTGAGGAAGTTCAAGAATTGGAAAGTCTAGGCATTTGATACATAATTGATTATACTTTCACCCTACATCTTATTTAATACTCCACAAGTTGCTAAAATTAAAATGTGAGACAAAACAAATAAAGAAAAACAAATGAGTCAAAAAATTACAATATAATATCACATTTGTAATATGAAAGAAAGGAAGAGAATTATTTGTGGTTAGTAATAAGTTAGGTGAGTAAAACCTACTAGACTTGGCCTGAAATTTTTCATAGACGGTTGAGTTTACCTAAATCAACCTTTAAACTATTGGCCCCAAGCTCAAGCCTTATGCATTTTAGGCTACTTTAGTTTGATCAAATTCTCTTCCACCAACTCTACCATTAAGTATCACCAATGACTCCATCGTCACTGTCACATCAATTTGCATAAGTTTACAAGTTAATATATATGAGCATATTGATAGCAAAAAATGTCAAGTTATTGCTCTTTTGGCATGGTAAATAAAGGGAAAAAATAGGAAATTCTATATTCTAAACAAAACTATTAAACTTTGGACTAGGCTTGAAAAGCTCAAAAATAAAAATAATTTATACCCAATTTAAAACTTGGTTAACTCGAGTTAAGCTTGTTGGCTTTAAACCATATTAGGTAGGCCATCATTGTCATCCTTACCCTCCTCCAAGAAAATCAATCTCTTATTATCGATGGAGTTTTACGACACATCGAGAGAAATGAAGTAAATAAAAAACTAATAAGAGTTCATTATTAACTTAATATGTTATTAGTTAACTATGTAATGTTGTCTTTAGTTATGTAGTTAGATTAAGTGAAAATTATTGTGAGTTCGTAAGATATTATTATGAGATTAGTTTCATATATTGTTGATCTTTGAGAAAACTCCTCGAGAGTGGTTAAAGTGTTGTTAAAGCTTAACCGTATTAAAAGAACCATATAAACGCCTTCAAAGAAGTTATATATTTGCTCCTCACTATTGAAATAAGAGTGTTATATAGTTGCTCTTCACCATTGAAGCAGCATTTATATAGTGGTTTCTCTTCACTCATTGAAAAGAAGGTTTAGTGAATAAATTCCCAAGTGCAATTTAAGAGTGGGTATAAGTCAAAGAAGTTCAAATGACTATAAATTAATTATGCATATTTTACCCTTACTCTTTATACTTAGTAATCGAGTATTGGTATAATGTGTGCTCTTGTTCATATTATTATGTGAACCAAATAGCAAAACCATATAAGGTATATAGGTTAGACATCTAAGACTGTATGACTATTAAATAAAAATAGAATAAGGATACTTTGCTATTGTTTGTACCATTGCTTCTAGTTTAACAATGATACCTATTGACATTTATATTTTAATATTGATCTTATTGAACTTATCCTTTTTCTTTTGAGTATATAAATTAATAATTCTCATACATACCAAATATTTGTTAAATTTTTAAAAAGTTATATTGCTCTAAAGTCAACTAATTCAGTATCCACACCGGTATCTTAAAATTAATGATCAATATCAAACCATAGGTTCATAGTTACATACCTAATGATACTTGAGTTAAGATCATGGTACACCTGGGGTTATCTTTTAACCAAAAGGGCAAAGCATTCATAGGTAACTATATTTTGATTGTAATGATTATGTGTATTAGGAAACTTGGTATGAAATTTTTTTCTTATAAGTAGAAGCATAAACTTATATCAATTTTAGAAAAGGATCTTTTTTCCTAATGAAATCCTCCATTATAGATGTGATTTTATCTAAGATAAAAATTGAGTCGAATAATAAAAGGGAAACTTAAACTAAATATTGAGGTTATGTATATTTTGTTTTTTTACTTTAGGTAAAAAATGAATTTGATCCAATATCTATATGTGAAATTGCTCATGATATTTAGTACACATTTGAGGGCACACATGAAGCCACTAATTGATTAAATGAAAGTAGAGTAAGTATGATAGCTCATTAACATGAATTATTATATACAAAGCATGATGAACACAATATATATATGTGGTGTGTCTGTATGTATGTATGTGTGTGTATCTATATATGTATGTATGTTTCGTTGATATTATCAATACCTTATAATGACTTGTTAAGACATCCAAATGTTAAGATTATATGGAAGGTTTTTAGGTCATCATTAAAAATCATGAGAAGCCAAGTGATGATAAGTTAAGAGGTGATCTTCATACTTTCACTAGAAGAGTTAATAGGGTCATTTCTCACTTACGAGATGAGATTAAAATGGGTTTATCACCCTTTAATTTTTCAACTCATTTAAATAATTTTGTTGAAAGTTTTAATTTAAATTTGTGTATCTTTTACTTTATCAATTTTCTTGCAGTTTATTATAAATAAGAAAGGGATGAAATTTAACACTATACTTCATTTTGAATAAGTTTACTTTCTTAAAATTTCTTTTATCATACATATTTTATTTCCATACTAATGAAGCTTTGGAAGTTATTTAGCAAAAAAATATTAAATAATAAAAATAAAATCAATTATGTTTGTTTTAAATTCTTATAAAGTTTTATATATCATAAATCAACATTTGTTACATTTACTTTTTATGATGTTTAATTAGGTTATTTCATATTAGTCATGTGCTGCCAAATTTGTATTATGGTTCCAAGTAATAATTTGGCTTAATTAAAGTTTTAGAAGGTTACAAATCACATTCAAAAAACATAAATATAAATTCTTAGGTTTGAAATTGATTTTGTGAAATCAGAGAGTTTAAAAGAAACGATAACTTTAATGTGAATTAAACAAAAGCATGCTAAAAATAGTAAAAAAATGTGATCGAATACTTTAGAATTTTTACTAATAACTTAAAGTAAAATATACTTGATTTTTTTTATTATTTAAAAAGTAAATAACCCTATCTCTCAACGAGATTTCTATTGAATATTGTTGTTGTATTTTTATTGTTGTTGCATTTTTATTTTTATTTTTATTTTTATTCTTTACCTTGTTCTATCTTTATTATATTATCTATTGCATTACTTTTTCACATTCCTCTTTATGTCTATTGTTATTTTTATTATTACATTTATTATTTTAATATGCTTTTTTATTAATATTTATTTCTATATTTATTTTATTTTAATATATATATTATCTTTTATTTTAGTCTCATTTTTTTTCCTATGGTTTATTCAAAGCAACTTGTTGGATCCCGTTTCCGAAATCCAACCTTCTGACAGAAATACCGTTATACTTACGCGTGGTTCCTTGCTTAACACAATTTCTCATCCTTCCCAAATTTCCTATCATTCTTATTCCATAATACTTACTACATTTACATTCACGATTAATCATCTCAAATCGATAACTTCTCAAAATCATTCATACAATATTCATTAACATC
>JANZLC010000002.1:31779109-31789407 GCA_026413385.1 Erythroxylum gracilipes
CGAAAATAAATTCATCAAACCTCATAATTTATTTCAATCATGCTTAAATTCATCAAGAAAAAGTTCGGGGTCCAACATAACTTCTAGTTAAGAATAAGGCCGTAGACTGTTTGACTTTTCCATTTCTACATTTCAATGAGAGTCTTAATGGAATATTATTGTTATTGTTATTGTTGACGACTACGATAATGATATAAGGTGGAGTGTTAAATTTTATATTAAAAAGGATAAAAGATAAAATAATTTACACTAATTCATAGCAATTATATATTTAAATATATGACTCTATAAAGTCTAAAACAAGAATTCAAACTTAATTTGTTACAATTATGGATATATTATTATAAATTATCATTTGTTTATAAAGCTATCCTAAATTTCTAGCAAGTGTGAGGGTTTCATTTGATGTCCCCTCTTGAATATATAAGCTGTAGCCTAACAACCTAATGGTTAGCAGAGAATATTATTCGTGTTTTCCTTATCATCTCAATTTAAGTGAATTTTAATTTTCTGTAAAACGAAATTTATCCTTTGTATTTTTTTAAAAATAAAAAAGTAGTGTTAACTGAAATGGATTCTCGGACAAGCAAAGTAAAATCTTTTATCCTTTATAATTGTTAGACACTAAACAATATAAAATGGGAGAAAAATCATTTTCAGCCCGACCCAACCGCATGGGACCGATAAAGATCACTGTCTCTTTGCTGACCGTCCTTAACTAGGCGAACATCAACCGACGATCGCGCAACAAATTATGGTGGTGTCTCAAAAGCAAACAAACTCAAACAAAAATCGTAAGTCAAAGCGGTTGACTTTATTTTTAAATTTATGAAATTATATATTATTTCTTTGCTCGCCGCACAAGAAAGAATGTGTTGTGGAAGAAGATAAATGGGACCAACATAAAACGACTCTCATGTAGACCGTCTGATCAAGAGTCTTCAATCCCAAAAGTACATCCACTGTTCTTCTCATCATAAACAACTTTAGCTATTGGTAAAGAAAGAGTGAGTTAATGCAAACTAAAATGCAGACATTGGCGCTTCTTCTACTGTGGCTTCTCCTATTCGACTTGGTCCGCTTTCCTTCTCAAGCTAAACCAGGTGAGCTTTTACCTTGTTCTTTGTATTTTTGGTATCTCTTTTTAAGTAGTTTCTTGTCTGGTTTTGTATTGGTCAAGCGATTGATAGGTCTATCTGCAGTTTGGATCTCTTTGGTTGTGGAGGAACTGTGGAAAAGAAAAGGAATTAATGTAGCTTAGTTTGCTTCACTGAGTACCACTTGACCAAACTACAACTGACAAAACTCTAAAAACACATGATTGGGCTGCGATTAGTTAATGCTAAAACTGGTTTTGTTGGTTTCTAGAAGCATAAACACGAAGTTGGGCGAACTAATTTCAAAATTGTACGGAAGTAAGCGGTAGTGGAATCAAAAACTGCGAGATTTTATAGTTTATCAAGCTTTAGCTTTATGTGTTACTTCCAATCTACAAATGAAATTAATCAGGGTTGACACAAGCGATGATTGCGGTATTAGTTCTGGATTTGCTAATGGTTCTTTACTAATATGAAAAGGAAATGTTTTGGATTTGCTTTTTTCTGGAAAACATTGAAGATAATCTTCCAACAATAGAACAGAAGATCTGGTGCTGTATTCCTATAGGTTTATTGGAGTCTCTGAGACAAAAGTATAGTCTGGTCAACTACTTTTGGGGTAAAAGAAGGACATTTATGCAATAAAAAGGAATTACTACTTCACTTCAACATTAGATGCTTGCATAAAGAACCATAGTCTTTGCTGCATTCAAGTTGGAGACCACTTAATTGTTCTACTTTAGATACTCTTTCTATGTAACCAACAAAATCTTTTCCATTAATGTAGCACCATGGGTCATGCGCATAAGTTGCGGATCGCGGGTAGATGTCCATTCACCACCAACCAATACACTTTGGTACAAGGATTTTGCTTATACAGGAGGGATTCCTTCAAATGCTACACTTCCTAGCTTTGTCTCACCCAGACTTACAACATTACGCTACTTCCCCTTGTCCGAAGGTCCCAATAACTGTTATAACATTAGGAGAGTGCCCAAAGGGCACTATGCTGTGAGGGTCTTCTATGGATTAGTTGCACACCCTAACTTTGATGATGAACCACTATTCGACATTTCGGTTGAAGGCACGCAAGTATATTCTCTGAAATCTGGCTGGAGTAATCATGACGACCAAGTGTTTACTGAAGCTCTTGTCTCTCTTACTGATGGTACAGCATCTATCTGCTTCCATAGTACTGGTCATGGTGATCCAGCTATACTTTCAATAGAACTCCTTCAAGTTGATGATAGAGCTTACAATTTTGGCCCTGGATGGGGTCAAGGGACAGTACTCAGGACAGTAAAAAGACTAAGTTGTGGTAATAAGAAATCTAAATTTGATGCAGATTACAGTGGGGATGTTTGGGGTGGCGATAGATTTTGGAGTTCCATTCAAACTTTTGGTTCAGGCTCTGATCAAGCAATAGTTAGTACAAGAAGAATTCAGCAGGCTTCAACTATGCCAAACTTTTACCCAGAAGCTCTTTATGAAACAGCTCTTATTAGCACTAACCGTCAACTGGATTTAACATACACAATGGATGTAGATCCTAATAGAAATTATTCAATCTGGCTGCACTTTGCCGAGATTGACGATTCTGTAACTGGTGTGCAACAAAGGTTCTTTGACATATTAATTAATGGAGTTGCTGCATTTGAAGGAGTGGATATTGCTCAAATGAGTGGTGATCGTTATAAGGCTCTTGTACTTAACACCACAGTTGCTGTCAATGGGAGAAGTTTAACAATAACCTTGCATCCTAGAGAAGGTAGTCATGCCATAATTAATGCCATTGAGGTGTTTGAAGTAGTTTCAGCTGAGTCCAAAGCCATAGTTGAAGAAGGTAGAATTGTCACATGGTTGCCTTTTTATTTTCTTTATTTCTTGCTACTATTGCCATCCTCACATCCAGTCATCTTCTTCAATTGATGAATTGAAATACACATGATTTTTTATTCAATTCTTTTTTAGCAGAAATATGGTTGTTGCACATTCAAGTGTTTGTGAAATGTAAACTATTGTTGATTTAATATGATTGTGTTTTCATAGTTAGGGCATTACAGGCATTACGGGATGCTCTGGCACTTCCTCTTCGATTTGGGTGGAATGGTGACCCATGTGTTCCGCAACAACATCCGTGGAGTGGAGTGGACTGCCAGTTTGATAGAGCTAGCAGCAAATGGTTTATTGATGGACTGTAATTTCTTATCTCTTTGATCTTTCCTTTGAGCTTAAAACAATCAGATATTGTTCCTCTTGATGAACCATCTAGTTTGTTTAGTAAATTCATTAGCTTGCATAGGGTGAATACGAAACAATTTTTTCTTTTTGTTGGCACTAGATTTGACATAACTATTTGTTTTTTGCAATATATGCAAAGTGAAAGTCGAACTCTGCCAAGAATTCCTGCCATTGTATGGGGGAGCTTTGGCTGCCTAAGAAAATTGCTCACTTTAGTCTTATCTTTCTTAATTACATAAGACCAAAATAATAATAATAATAATAATAATAATAATAATAATAATAATAATAATAAGAAGAAGAAGAAGAAGAAGAAGAAGAAGAAGAAGACAAAGTGAATGTATAATAAATAAAGGTAACGGTTATTTCGTTCCTGATAGTTATTTCTTTGATCATTGGTTGACAGTATACTTTGGATCGGAACTGCCCTTGATTTCATTCATGTTTAAACGTGGCCTCTTTATCTGCATTTCCTGACCTGATAAGTGATGTCAGATTATTGTATTGATGCTTAACACAGTAAAAAGATTTTTTTTATGCTGTGTTTGATTATATGGACAGCGGACTTGACAACCAAGGTTTGGGGGGCTGGTTACCAAGTGATATATCCAGACTTCGTCACTTACAAAGCATGTAGGTTTCATAAACGTCCCTATCCTTTTGACATTGAAAATTTGGGTGGGTGGTTTATGAACAATGGAAA
The DNA here is from genome assembly GCA_026413385.1 of Erythroxylum gracilipes. Classification (NCBI taxonomy): domain Eukaryota; kingdom Viridiplantae; phylum Streptophyta; class Magnoliopsida; order Malpighiales; family Erythroxylaceae; genus Erythroxylum; species Erythroxylum gracilipes. Next base: position 31,783,151 of record JANZLC010000002.1, read on the forward strand.
ATTTTGTTGCTTCTTATGCCTTTCATCTAACGTTGGATATTTATAGAAACATGAGTGGTAATGGCATCCGTGGACCCATTCCATCATCAATCGGAAAAATATCTACTTTGGAAGTTCTGTAAGAGCCTCATTTTTATTTGTATGATGCATTATTTCATTAAATATTCAATTTTGATTTATGGAGTTCTCTTCATTTTTTATTATAATTAAGTGGTTTGGAAAAATAATAGCATCATCTTTTCTGCAACTGATAAGGCTTTTGACCATTTGCTGATGTTTCTTTTTTCGTGAGTTCTAATTGGTTGCCCGTGAAGTGTTAGAGCTAGTATATCTGACTTGAGTAAGTCTGCCTTCAAAAGATGTTACACCATCCTTCTAGGCCTCACAATTTTAAGGACTATTTTTTTGTCAATTTGATAAGCAATGGATGAGAATCAGATACTTTTATTGATATTTAGCAATAGCCTCGTAGTATATTCCACAAGAGCTAAGCTACCAGCCACTATGGCCCCTTCAGCTTACAGCCGAGTACAATGCAAATGATAAGATACCTCTCCTATTACCCTCCCCTCCTTTACATATAGCTCTCTCTCTCTTCTAACCAACTCCTCTAACCGTTTGCTGACTCCCCTCTCCCTGCCTTAGTGAATCTCCTAGAATATGTCAGCATGGGCTTAGGAATCATATTCGGACCCTTCTCTCTCTTTCTCCTAGAGTATGTCAATATGGGTTTAGGATCCATATTGCTATCACAATTCCTTGATCTTTATATCCTTGTCCTAATTCATTGAGGGTTTTTTTTTTCACAAAATATGCTGTGTACTAGTCTCCTTTAAAGTCAAACATCACTATGTTCAAATGAGTCCTGTAAATATAATTTGTTATTCACTCTATCATAATCATCTTTCTGTGGGTATAATATCATCTATTCCACTGTAGTTAGAGCGTTCACTCTTTTGGTGTATCATGCTAAAATCTCTCTAAAATTTGTGGCATGAGTGGATGACAATGCCCATTTGTTTGAGGTCATTCAAGAAATGTGCACACATACACGTATATGTATATATTGATCTATACATAGTTCTGTATATATAACCATGCAGTTTACACATGGAATGCGTGGGAATTTCTTTATTGAAATGCTAAGTTGGATAACCAGTTAAGCACATAGTAAAAGTATGCTATAGAAGAATCCAATAGAGCCAGTATAATTTATAGAAGTTGCAAAGAGTTGGAAGGTTTTAAGTAGCTACTAAGTACTGATTGCACTTTAATTTCCCTACCTCTAAATTTTGCAAGATGTGTCAATATCTTTCTAATGTTTTCCACATTTGAACAACCATCCAAATTGGGCGGGGCTTAAACTCTGGAAGAAACTATTGTAACCATGAGCATCATCTGTAAAACATAACAACAGGCTATTAAACTTTGCCAACAATATATATGTCTATGTACTAGTGTGGCATTATTACTTTGAAATTTGATGTATGGGTATGTCAATCCCGAACACCGTTATACATTTTCCATAGAGTAATGCATAAAAAGAGGATGAGCTGGTTACTCTTTTCCAGTAAATGGTTTTAGTGATTTTATGAATCCCTAAATTCTCCCCTGTTGATCATAAGGTCAACATGCCCTTTTCTACCTCTTTCCCGTCCTTCCTTTCAAATCCTCATTCATCTCTTGTATAACATTGTTCTGCACCATAACTGACCCAAAAGGATCCTTGCATGTGAGCCTTTATATGATTGTGCTTTGCATGTGTAGTTTAAAATCTAACTTGATCATGTAGAAGATATGCATGAGTGGACTATGTTTCTGGAAAGAGCATTATTCCCTTAGTTCAAAATGGTTTCCAGAAAGCCTGCTGAGACCAGAATAACCGAGACAAAGGAGTCAACAATTTTGGAAAAGAAATATGTGGCACTGATAATTATTTAAGCTTTCTTACAGTTCTATCTTTAGAACCTCAAGTTCATGCTTTAAAGTAAGCTTCTTAAATCATTCATTTTCAAGTGAAAATCCTACTCTATATGCTCAATCCTAATCAATGAAGTCCCAGCTTCACCAAGGAAAAAGGAGAATATGTGGTTTAAGGAAAATAAAGGGCCTAAAATTTTTTAGTGCCAAGAGGATAGCAGACAACAATCTCAAGGAATTCAAGAAATTAAGTTGTGGTAGTAACGGTAAAGGAATAATTGAATCAAATTGCTGATATAATTAACAAACTCGTAACTATACACAAATCCCTTCCATATCAAAAAACAAAAAGTGCATAAGGGTTTCTTCTCTAACTTTTCAGAATCTTTCCGATGTGCTCTATGATACATTTAAAGCTACTCATTAAGCTTAATGAACATTTTTCCGATTGTTTAAGATGAATAACATTTGTGCACAAAATTTTTCAAGTAATGAATATAAAAGAGTTTTATTTGCTTCTTTGTGTGTATTTATGTTGTCATTGGGGAAGTAGAATAACAAGGGTACTACCCTTTCTCTTCTTTTTTATCTTACTGATATTCCATTCTCCCCCTCTGGAGAAGGTCAAGTGAAAGACACATACTGTTAAGGTACTTAGTTTTTAGAGTTACTAAAACTGTGCAGTTGTAGTCCTTGGCCAGTGTCAGTGGAGGATTAGAAAGATGACTAAGTTGATTTCAATGTTGGACTAGTCTTAGTCTGAGTTGCATTTTTTCTTTTAGTAAACATGCATAGCCAGTGGTGAAGGCTTTTTTTTGGATTTGTAGAATATTTGATCATATCCAGTTCAATGACAGGGATCTTTCTTACAATTTTTTCAATGGCCCGATTCCTGAAAGCCTTGGACAGTTGACTTCATTGCAAAGGCTGTAAGATTTTTTCCATGGCCAATAAAGTAGTGATATTTAAAATGTTGGGTAGAGGACACCTATCAACTTCTTGCAATGCAGGGATCTCAATGGGAACTCTCTGTCTGGAGAAGTACCAGCAACATTAGGAGGAAGGCTTTTACATAGAGCTAGCTTCAAGTATGCTTTCAATCATATTGTTCTTGCTAGTTTTTCCTTAGGTTAATGGCAGTACACTTAACATTCTGCATGAAATTCCATACGCCCTTTATGAAGAAATAGCTCTATTACTGTCTAGTTTTGGGGGAAAGAAATCTTAAGAGGGATGGGGAGGGCTGGATCAGAGAATATTGTCCTTCAAGTAGCCGTTTGGCTCCAAAGAATGTTATGAAAGTAAACAGCTTCTAAATTTGTTGTTAAAAAGTGAATGCTTGATGTGTGTACTTACTGCAGTTGTGCAGTTTCACAGATAATGCCGGTCTTTGTGGTATACCTGGGTTGCCCACTTGTGGGCCTCACCTTTCTACTGGTGCAATAGTTGGCATTGCATTTGCTGCTGCTGTGGGATTCCTCCTCCTGATCACCTGTTCAATTTGTTGGTGGAAAAGACGGCAAAATATTCTCCGAGCACAGCAAATTGCAGGTATTGGTATCAGCAACATTTTAAGAAGCAGACGATTTTAAAATCCCTGTAGCATGTGATATCTGATGTTTAGCATAACATACTGCTTCGTATAAAAAAAAAAGGCAAAAATAGGAGAACATTAGTGCATGCATAGAACTTCCAACTTTTAGCAAGTGGTTGGTTGATGACTTGGGCTTAGCATGAAAACGTTTGGCTAAAAAGACACATTTAGTTCTCTTCTCCTTTTGCTGGTGAAACAAATAGCTCGGAGAAGAAGATACAATTAGGTTCCTTATTTACATTTTACTTATTGTGTACAGCAAGGGGTGCTCCCTATGCAAAAGCAAGAACCCATTTGTCGCATGATATACAGATGACAAGGCACCATAATTATGGGCATGCACGGACGGCTGCAGAAAATGGGCCTAGCTTACTGTCATAGTTATTTCGCAGCAAATGAAGTCTATTTGGAATACTGTGAACCTGATAAACGGCCAGCAACTGATACTGGCTTAAAGTGTTGATTCATTCAAACGGCCAAGTTGAAAAAGTGAGAAGTGTTTATCAAAGGTCGCAATCCTTGATGGCTGCAAGTGCTGCGAACTTCAGTATCTTTGTACATTTTGCTTCAATTCATTGGTTTGAGTAGTACTAACGGTTGCTTTTGGTGTCAAAGGGACGAATGACGTATTATAAAGTAAGTTGCATAACAAGTCACCCTTTAGGCTGTGTTAGAGACTATGATGACGACTATGTATCTACGTAGCTTATCTTTGGCAACAGATTCCTGTAAAACATTTTCTTTCTTTAATGCTCTCGTTCAAGGAAGTGTTGTCCAATCTTGATTCATTATTAACGGTTATATTATATTGGAAAAATCAAGAAGAAAAGCACATCATGATGTAGGATAAATAGAAGAATTATTATCTAGTGGTTAAAACTAACAAAATAAGAAATATGATTGATAATAGGGTGTTGGAATATCAACTTTCAAGGCTGAATTTTAGCTGAGAATGCGAAATTATCAGGTTCTGTATAGCTAGTCTTTTAAGGGTTGATTGTTGAAAATTTAAGCTTAGAATTTCAGGGTTTAATATGGCTAGAATTTGGGTTTGAGAGGGCTAGAATTTGGGTTTGAGAGGGCTAGAATTTAGTGAAGAACACAGAGCATGGATAGTAGGAAACTAGAAATCACTCATAGGGTCTAATAATCACTCTTAGAAGAAAACATCACACCTTCTAATTGAAATTCAAGTTTGTAAAAAAAAATTACAGATTGCTTCTTACTAATGAAAGGCTGAGTACAAATATATATATAGAATTCTTAGAATCCTTATTCTAGTAGGAAAATGGTTTCTAATTTAAATACTATTATCATAGAAATTCTTTCTTTTCCTAGTTGCTGATTTTGATCTAGTTCTTCTTCTTTTTCACTTATTATTTTTGGTTCTGTAAGCCGAATGGGTTTTTCTAAATCTATGCCCAGTTCAGTAAACCTAATAGGTCGTTCTAATCATACTGATTTTGATCTTAATGAAAAATTTTCTTTATTTTTTTTGTTTTCAAATAATGATAGTCAAGGAGCATATGGTTCTACATCAAATAATTTAATAGGATAATTTATTGTTGGTAATTATCTTAGATTTGTTCATAAATTAGAACCGACCTTTGCTACTTCATTAAATAATTGATCAATACAAATATTATCGATATTTTTGAATTCAATACTATGATGGGAATTTATTAAAGCATAATTTGATAAATAATTGAAAAGGGGTATTGTCTGATAGTCATTAAATTTTCTCTGTAGAATTTATAAGCAATAGTTATAGTTTCATCTAAGTTGTGTGAGGTTAAAGGAATTTATAATATTAAATGAGTATTAAATTTTATTTTTCCATAAGCTAAATTTCCATTCATTATACTGATTACTTGATCTTTTAAATGAGTCATTGGATCATCTATAACGGACATTCGTATTGGTGAATCTATACCATTTTGGAAAGTAGTTTTTAATAAAATTTGAATAGTAGATAGGTGTATATATCCTCTTGTATGTCTTCTATCTTTGGGAATTTTTTGTAATTGTTTATAAATCTGTTCTTGATCTATTAAACTAATACGAATATATCCATTACATTGGTCTATTCTAATAGGTGTTTCAAGAATAAACAACACTAGTATAGAGAAAAATGATAACAGGTTTCATACAACATATGCAGATTAAATAAAGTTGAATAATAATTGATGAAAGCATAAAAACTAAAGAGAACATACTGTTTTTTAGCGTTTCCTTTTTATCGCCAATCTGCAGGTTAAAATAGGAGTTTGAAAGGAAGAGATATGTAAACTTAAGCGTTTATTTTTTCATATCTTGAATAAGAGTTCAAGCTTACATTATATAGAGGACGATTACTATCGTCCAAAACTAAAAAGCAAAAAAACAAAAGCAAAAGTTAACACTTATACATCCGAGGGAATCTACTTTATTTTAATGGCCGACAAGTGGCCTGAATAATTAAACAAGAGGGCCTAACAGATGGCCTACATTAATTATTTAGTCTTCAATAATGATGTCCTCTGAAGCACTATCTTCTTTGTCCATTTTTTATGATGACGGGTAATTTGGACATTTGTGTTGTGAGTATTGTTGTAGCTACTGACAAAGGGCTTGTTTCCATTGAGCGGAGATGTTGGACCCCACACCTCACACCCCACCCGAAGGTATTTGCAGGTTATACTGCGGCGTGTGTTTGGGGGTTATACCCCGGCGTGTGTTTGCGGGTTATACCGCGGCATCCAAC
>JANZLC010000002.1:31792521-31807380 GCA_026413385.1 Erythroxylum gracilipes
AACCTTGCTCAAATAACACATTAAACACAATCATTGAAATTCTTGCAATTTCTTTCCTTTGTACAAGAATAATTCACTCGAAATTCTCCTAAATTTTCATCTAAAAAATTTTTATATTTCAATCAGGGATCGGGGTCCAACAGTGCACTTCTCTCTGGCTGTGCAGATTCACAATTTCTGGGTGCTTTAGCTATACACGGTCTAATGCATGACCATACATCAACTTGTGCATCTCCCCAGAACCCTAAAATTTACTATAAAAGGATGTGTGTAGACTCAGATGAAGAAAGTATACATTAGGAGGTGATTCCAAACGTGGAGATCATTCTCAAGGGGCGATTTTGCTTTAAAGAAGTGGAAAACACGAAGAAATTATCAAAAGATCCACTGGAATGCAAGATCAAATCTTTACCTTACAAGAACATTCAATTGGATTAAAAGGGAGATTTATAATTACAAATCCTTTATTTTCTATTCGTTTTTTAGTTTATGTTTAATTTCGTTTTCTATCATGTGTAATTAAACATCTTGCTAGTATTTAGGCTAGATGAACCCTATGTTTATACTTTAACAATGTTTTGATTATTTTATTAATGTAATTGGTTTGATTGATCTATTGCTATTTAATTACGTGTTTAATATATACTTTAATAGACCCGGGAATATTAAATCATAATCGAATTTCATGCGTAGAGATTAAAAAATTCTAGGTTTGAATAGATATATAGTAATTGAAAGGAGTTGATTGCAACGCTAAAAATAAGATGATATAAATCTTCTGAATTAGGGCCAAACCTAATAGAGGGATTTACCAATCAGTAAAGCAACTTTATAAACTTTAACCTAAGTAATTTGGTTGAAAACCTTAAGATTAGTTGTTAATAGACTTAAAGTTAGGTATTATCATATCATGAAAATCTCCATGATCCAATAAATCAATAAAACAATTGCATAATAAGAGTTTAATCAATTAAGGTTTTTTTAAGGAGATTTGAAACCTAGCTACTAATTTCCGATATCGATAATTTTCTAAGTAATTCCTTGTTTCTGTGTTCAATGTTGCTACCTATTTCATTTTAAATTGTTTTTACTTTCTTTATTAAATCCAAAATTGATCCGTAGGCTAAATACTAAGAAAAGGAAATTACTAGTAATTATTATCTTTATGAGATCTACTCGTAATTGTTGATATTAACTACAACTATGTCATATCATATGTTTGCGATTATTACAATATTTACTAACTTAGAAAAAGTCAATCAGGAGACTTTAATCCAACCTGCGTACATTGTAAGGTGAATATGGAGGATAAGGAGCATCTATTTTTTCAGTGCAAATATTTTAAAACAATATGGAGTTAAGTAAAGTACAAGCTAGGGACTATTGCCAAAATTATGAGCGGAGTGGGGTGTTGATCTGGATCTTAGCTAAAACCAAGCAACTTAATCAAAATGCAAGGATCTTGAACATAGCTTTTACCACCACCATTTTTATGACTTGGAAAGAGAGGAATTCCAAACTTTATAAAGAAGAAGACTCTGAAAAGAATTACCAATGTAAAGCTAACCTCAATTGGGTAAGGATGATTACGCTAGCTAAATCCGCACACAATCAACTTACTACTGATATGAAAATGAGATGAACATTTAGAATGAGCTATTTGTAACTTTTTGTTCCTGTTTTAGTTGATTCTCTCTTGTATCCTGAACTTCTCGTAACTTTGTAATAGTTTTGATATAGTTAATAAAGAATTCTCCTTTAATTCCCAAAAAAGAAAAGACTTGCAAGTACTGCTACCTGTTATGTTAAATCCAATAACTGTGGAGCTGATTTTCCACTAAATCCTAATGTATATAGAAGCAAAAACAGGATTCACAGTGTTATGCAAACAGAAAAAAAGGCAATAAACATATAATAAAACCACATTACAACAATCAGTATGTAGGAGTTGGACAGTCATGAACAAGAACACCTGGTGCAGTAGGACAGTGTGCCACATCACAGTGATCATCGCTTGGAAGGCCCCACCAATCTGGACCGTAGATGCCTTTGGATTGGAGGCAAAAGAAAAGGACTATACCCATAAATGCAAGACCAGCATCTAATGCAGCTGATAAAATGTAAGTGTGTCTAGCCCACCATGCCTTGTACTTAGTGTAAACGTAATAGTTGAAAATGAAACCTACAAATGCCCAGCAAATGTAGTGTACAGGTTTTGCCGGAGGCAAAGTTCCGGTAGCTGCTAAGATGACGGGCACGTTAATAAGCTTGATCCATTTCTTCTGAGGGTATTTGCGTGCCAAAATCCACATTGGAAATGGAAGAAGGAAACCAGCGAGGAAGAACCAATTCATCTGCCCGTACACACCCAGCTTTGAGAACATCCTACCTGGCCCTATAACTCCCCATATTATTGAAGCATTGTAAAATACATCATCACCAGGACACGTCCATGGACTCCCTTTTGGTAGCAAATCGGGATTACATATGTTCTTAATATTTGTCAGAAGAAACCATGCTGTGGCAAAGTAAGTAGATGAACCTACAATGGTTCCAACCAACTGCAATAACAAATTGTTCTTTTTTTCTTTAATTATTATTAGTTTTATTCATATCCAAAGTTAATATTATGTGATTTGACAGCAATTACCTGAACAATGAACATTGATTTTGGTGGAATCTTCATATAGTGACCCAGTTTAAAGTCTGAAACAAACGAAAGGGCTTGTACCATACTGATATATCCGTATGTCTTGAAGGTTACATTAGCAAGAGGTCTTCCGGGATATAAATAACCAATAATCAATTCTGTTATCACGTTTAATCCCACTTGCTGCATGAAAAACAATTATCAACATAGAAAAGAAAAAAAAAAGAGTTTTCTTTTCCTTAAGTGAATAATAATAAATACTTACAACATTAGTTGTGGCTTGAATAATTCCAATGGGCAACGTGAAGAAAAGTGCGATACCACAAGCGAGGAGAAGTCCCCACCATTGAAGTTGTAATTGTTTGTTAAAACCTTCCACAGCAAGAAGTGAAAGGGCAATACTTACAATCAAGATAGAAGCAAACCACCATTCAGGGACTCTTTCATAGTTCTTCTTCATTATTCTAGTGTGCACATCCTTGAAGTTTTCTTTCATCCCACCCTTAGCCTTACTCCACATTCTCAAAATTGATCTGTGAATTTTTTTAAAAAATAAGGTACTGTAAAACCTTACGAGTTGACAGAAAAAAAAATACTAATAAAAGAAAGTAGATTAGTTATATATATAGGGAAAACAAAAAAGTCCATACTTTCCCTCGAAGAGTGCGACATGTGAAATAGTAGCAGCCAAATTAGCAAAATTGAAGCCGTAGACAACAGCAAATAATACACTAAGATAGAGCTTGCTATAGTTGTTGTATTCCTTTAGATTGATGTCGAAGGAAACAGGATCTAAGATGCGTGAGACATTGTATGGATGACCAGTGGAATCAAAAGTATGGGATGACAAGATCGGGAATTTCTTGGCATCGTAAGTGTTGGTCCAGTAAAGAATAGGAGTAATAATGTAGACAAGCAAGAAGAATCCGATCATAATGTTGGCAATGGTGTGGAAAGGGTTAGCCAGAGGCGATCCCAAAAAGGAGGCCACTGTGGCCCAGTCAAAGCCGAAAGAGCCGATCCCCAGCCCGTTCAGCCCCGAACCTATCTGTTGAGCTGTTATTGATTCCTTCCAAATCAAGCAAGCTACTGATATCACTGATAATGAAGGGAAAAGGTAGCCTGGAATCGTGTAGTAGGCAAAGCTTGATATGAATACTATGCTGAAAAACTGCAGTCTGGTAAGTCCTCCCTTTCTCCTTTTCTCTTCCTCGTGCAATGTCCTGTAAAATCCCACATGGATGCAAGCATGCATTATTATTTATTTTCATCAACTCAATTAAATAATCAACGCACTTGATGAATCATTTCTTTTCTTTTTCCAATAATCACCTAAAGAGCGAGACTTGGACTAAATTTGAAGGCCACCACATATACGGTGAGTCCACAAGAATTTTTCTGAAGATGCCGGCCCATCCATATCCAAGCAGCTGATGAGATTATATCATACAACACAAGAATCAATCACTAAAGCAAATCTTCTATAGTAACTAACCCACCACTCTTATATATATATATGTATATATAGCCAGCGACAAATCCAGAATTTTAGTCTTGAGGATAAGGTATTCTGAAAAAAAAAATAGTTTTGTAGGGGCTATAGCCCTTGCTAGCCCCCCTAGATCCATCCCTGTATATACCTGCGTTGTCTGCACCATCAACATTGCTGCCCCTGGATTCAAATGCCTCCGATAAAATGCTTTCACAGCTGTAATAATGTAAACTGCATACACTCCTCCTGAGCCACAGCTAGCGAATATCGTAATCAACACATGTTCTTTAAGAGTGAATGGGCCTGGATTTAGTGAAAATGACCATTTGGTGAACGGGACATGGATTTTCTTAGTTGGCAGTAATGCAGCCATCAACTTTCCAAGCGGAAGGCTCACAATCTGTGCAGCAACTGAACTAATAGATAACTGATTTTGCCGATACCCAAAGAACTGATTCGTAAAAGCAAGAAGCACGCATGCTATGATCCCCAGAACCCATGTTCGAAAAGTTAAGACTGGTTGTGCTGGATCATCGGTGATTGGAACTGTTAGTCTCACTTGCTCGATTGGATTGTCATTTACTTCTTCTTCATTTCCTGAACCCCAAAAGCCAAACAACTTTCCCTATATAATAAAATGTCATATAAAAGTAAAACACATCACGAGAATTCACACAGAGATGGCTTACCTGCGAGGTCGACGTTGATGCTGGAAGGTGACATAGTTTTCACTTCCCTATGCTCTTTGCGTCTGTCAGATTCAAAAGCTTTGAAATATGTATAACAATCTTACAGGGTTTGGTTACTTGACAGCTAGTACAAGCTATTCCCACAAAAATAGGCTGTATTAACCAAAGAATCTCTGTTTACCTCTAATTGCTCCAACAAATGCACCAAGTCAAGAAACTACAATTGGTTGCCTACTCCATTTGTGGATGTTGTTATTATAGTCTGCACTAATATTTCAGTGCTTATATTTAGCAGATTGTATCGCAAGAACATATGTATCCTCTTTTTCTGAAAATTCTTTCGGCGCGTTTGGATACTAACCAATCAGCTGAATTTTCAGCTGATTGGTGGTTGTTAACTGTTTGACTTTTCAAACAGCTAACAACAACGTTTGGAGAACAGCGTTTTAGTGAGCTTATAGAAACTAACCAGCTGAAAACGAAAAGGCTGCATATACCAGCGTTTTCGTCTATCAGCTTAAATCAAATGAATTAAAATCCAAATATACTCTTTCTTAAGTTAATGCATGCATATATGCTTATTTAATGTATTATTTGGGTTTAATTGATCATATTTTAAAGTTGATTATTTAATATTTATAAATTTATTTTATCTTTTTAAATAATATTTAATTATTTAACAGTTCTTTTGGTGTAGTATAATTATTTTAAATTATTATATATAAACAAATAATAATAAAATAAAAATGTTTTTATAATATAATATTTTAATATATATATATTACAATTTTATATAATTTTTGAATAATATTCACAAATTAATTCCATTACTCATTTTACATTAAGACATCAAATAATTTTAAATTAAGTAATAAATATTAATATTATAATGATAAAATAGTATTTATATATTTATTTTGTTAAAATAGTCTAATTCAAATTAGTAAAATTAATTAAATAATAAATATTAATATTACTCGTTATGATGATGATGATGTTGATTATTATTATTAAATATTTTATATTTTATTAAAGTTAATTTCTATTATTATTTTATAAATTTAATTTTTGTAGAATTAAATATCTAAAATTTAAATTCCTATAAGAATATTTAACGAAATACTAAGATATATAATATTCATACCCTTATATATTTTTTAAAGTTATATCCTTATAAGTTATTTTACATATAAACAGCTAATATTAAACATCTAATTTTACCAAACATCTTTAACAAACAGCTAATGCAATCCGTTAGTTAAATCAACTATCAGCTAATAGCTGATAGAATCATTTATTTGCTGAAGTATGTCGTCTTCTACCGTCACCGACAACACGTACATAGCTTTTCGTGCTATGATTTTCTATTTCTTTAACTCTTCTTCTAATGTTAGAGGTTGAGTCTCGTTTCCTCCAACAATACTCCATAAATTTTGTCATAACAAATAAAACTGCATACGAGTGCTTCATGTATTATAATTATGATTGTTTAATTTTTCTATACCACTAACAGTGAGCAATCAGCTATTTGTCAAACTGGGCAATATCTACTTTCGTAAGGGATAGCATTAAATGTTCCCACCCAACTATTGCCAAAGATAATTTACATTTCCAATAAAACTTTGTGCAAGCACCTTCCTTTCCGAATAATATCCACCCTCATGAAGACAGCCGTAATTATTCACGCGTACTTTTGGAGAAATTTCAACTATTGAGTACTGTCCTAGTTTTGACTATTTGTATGCCAGCTCTAAAATTCTGATATGAAATTTGCTTTAAAAGTCGCAAAAACGTTACATCTTATCGCATAGATGTGGTTTAACAATTCTGATCTTTTAGAAATTTGGTTTCTTGCAGATATTGCCGGCCTTGGTCAATCGTGTCAACCTGGTGGATCACCAATTGTGTGCCTCACCTTTTAATATGTTAATGGCAAGCAGAATATTCCCCGAGGATCACATTTTCAACAATTTAATCTACACAACACGTGACGTTAGCACTGAAAGAGAAAGATTATGAAGTGGAGATTGGGAAGGAAACCAAAAACAATAGTGCATGAATGACAAAGCACTACGAAGATCCTTAAATAACCTATCTCTTTTCTGAATTTTTATGCATCAACTACATAGCTGGTGTAAAAACTAAACTCAGAGACCCATTTATTGCACGCATGATATACCGAATGACAAAGCATCACTCTTCCAACATTTCATGTGATCATTATCAAAGATGACGCGCGCCCTTGATGGCTTCAAATTTTAAAGTAAGGTGTATACAAAATCTAAAATTTTTATTATTCTCTCAATATTAACCAAACGTTAAATATTTATGATTTTATTAAAATTGGCTTGGAATTTGTCCCACAAGTATTAAGTATATCAAATATAAGATCTCTTTAATTATTCTTTATATTAAAATTAACAACCTACCCTACCTTTTATAAATCTAAACCTAATTTCTCCTAAAAGTAAGATCTCTATGTCTCTATCTAATTATCCATATAATTCTAAACCTAACTTCTCCTAAGAGTAAGACTCTAACTCTATCTAATTATCCATATAAATCTAAACCTAACTTCTCCTGAGAGTAAGATCTCTAACTCTCTATCTAATTATCCATAGAACGTGGCAAATGATAGAGCTTGAGATTGCACTATTCAAGAGATGGGCAGGCTGCTGGTGATTTTAGCTTTCGGTTGAGAGAAGTCTACTACCTACCGAGACCGAGTTGAAGAAAAACAGTTCAACTTACTGACCAAATGATTACTTTGCCCTTATTCAATTTATGCTTTTGTGATGTGAGAACAAAAGTTAAATTCATAATCGAGGATATTGAAATAGTCTTTGGTTTAATTTTGAAATTGTTTTTTTATTTCATTTTCAATAATAAAGATCTAAAATATTTGAGATCGTTTTCCAAGTGAGTGACAGCCCAACAAGAAGTTTTGAGCTGATCGTAAAAATTCCACGAACTTTCTATCACTGATTTCAAACTTTATTTTCCTAGAACTTCTTGTCGGGCTGTCGCTCACTTGGAAAACGATCTCAAATATTTTAGATCTTTATTATTCTTTTAGTTCGTAAATTTCGTACGCAATACGACGAAATTTTTTACATATTTACCTATAAAAAGTAATTTCTTTCACTAATTTATTGCGGAATTTTTCTGTTGATAAATTTTTGACGATAATTTTCAATTTTCTTATAGCTATATATGAATTGTTTTTCTCTTTTTAATTATATTCGTTACATTATGTTGAATTTTAAATAATTATAGCAATAGCACTTTAATTCTATATAAAGAGAATTTTAATAGCGGCGACATAATTACAATAGTTACATAATTAGTTAGTTTAACTCTATTTAGTAATAGAAATAAACTACTCGTTGTCCCATTCCATTTATTACCCATCAAATCTTAAGAAAAATCTCAAATTTTACAAACCATAATTTGCCAAAACTAAATTAATAAATCCATTAACCCAGTGAAAATCAACCCACACCCTTGTGTATAGGAAGGAGAGTTTCGGGTGAGTGCGTTATCTAGAATCGTGGAAACACTGTGGGTGAGTGTCTACTGTCTAGTGTTGCAATGATAGAAGAGGATTGTGATTGCTCCTTCCGTAAACATGTTTGCCTACGTTTGTTTGTAGTTTATTTTTGGTTTAAGTTCATCATAAAATCAATATTTTTTGTATTCTAAGTGATTGTCTAGACACTTAGTTTTTATTTGTTTGTAAATTTTTGGTTTAATTTGATCATGAAATCAATAACTTTTCATATTCAAGTTGTCTAATAACTTGAAGATAAGAGATGGTTATGGTCCTGCTTGATTAAACATTTAGGTTTTGTTTATTTGAAGATAATTTTGAGTTTAATTTCATTATAATGAAATCAACTATTTTGTAAGTGTTCGATATTGTAGCGATAGAAGAGGGCTGTGGTCCCTCGTTATAAAATAGTTTGGGTTTTGACTTTTCTGAAGTGAATTTTTGGCTTAAGTTCTTTATGAAATGATCATCTTTGTCGTGTTTTCTCATTGAATAAATCGTTTCCAAACTTTCATAATCAAAATAAAGAATGGGTGGTCCTACCATGTGAGATTGTTTGTTTATAGGGTAAGTGGTCCCTCTTGTAACAATATTAAATCAATTTAGTTGTATTTTTTTTATAATTTAGTTGTACTTTTAGATGTACAGGGTCACATGCATTGTAGTGTTTTTACGCATTTTAATAATTTTAGGGAAGAGATTAACGATAGGACATACAGAGTTACTATAGCATATGGGTGACCTCAAATTGAGTAGCAAATGTTCCTGCACACATTTTGATCTTCTAGTATTTGGTTTGATTTTTGTGTGTGTGAATAATTTGGCTATAATTTATTTTGTCAATATCACCTATTGTTGTTAGATAGAGTTTATAAAGGAATTGTTGTTAGAGCATTTCTAATTACCAATGTCTTCGAATTATAATTTGTTACATACTTTGCACATATTTTTTAACATTCTTTGTTATATATTTCCTTTTGGAACCTACTTATAGACTTTGTTACACATGTTGGTCCTTTTAGAACAAATAAATTACTTACTATATCACATGTATTAGTACTTTTGAAACCAAGTCCTTGCAATCTTTGTTACATGCTTTATAGAATGACACCTTAATAGGAAAGTAATAACTAGGTTATTTGGTGGTGGGCATTTAATACAAGGACACATTGCTCAATATAATGGTCATAACTTGGAGATATTTTATAATGTAGACTTGGACTACGTTAGCCTCAGAGAAATTTATGAAATAGACCATAATTAGGGTGTAAGATTATAGTAACTGTTGGGTATTTGATTCTTAGTGCGAGTTTAGTTGATAGTACCAATCCATATGCAAATTCATATAGAAAGGAAACTAGTGATGAGGAGATGTAGATGGAAATACATATGATGAGCAACATGATGATATCAATGATGAGCAATTTAAGGAGGATTTAAATGTAGGTGATGAGAAATTTTTGAAACAAAATTGTCTTCATAAGGAAGATGCATACCATTAGAACAAAAAGGCATGTTCTTAGCATGGTGAAATTAGAATGGACATCCAGAAAGGTATTTGACAATGCCAAATATTTAAAAGATGCAGTAGTTGGCTATGTAACTTTAACAAGCTTTAACTTGAAATTCAACATAATAAGTCTAAAAGGATTAAGTATGGAATCTTTCCTGTTGTTTGTTTGAATTATATGCATCATTTGATAGAACTGATAGGTACTTGAAACTAAAAACATATAAGTTAGCGCATATGTGCAACCGAACAATTAAGCTTCATTTGGCAAATTTAACCCACATCTTGAGGTAATTTAAGGAAATGATTTTTGACAAACAAAAAATCATAGTTAAAAAATGGCTAAAGAACATCAGAAGATATTTAATTTATCTGTTAACTTAAGCATGTACAAATACACTAGAAGAAAAATTATGAAACCAAAAGCAAAGGAACAACACAATAAATATGCAAATTTAAATGGTTAAATCGCTAAGTTAATTGATATAAATCTATATCCCATAATTGAGATACAACTCAAAAAGATACAGGTGGGAAATAAATTGGTGTTCAAAAGAATGTATGTTTGTTTCTTTATAACGAAACAGGGGTGGACAAAGTTAAGACCCATCATTGTAATCAATGATGCTTTTTGAAGACTAAAGTATTAAGGCTAACTTCTTATTTCAATAGGAATTGGTGGAAATTGTGGAATATATCCAATTATATGAATAATTGTAAAGGTTAGTAATACTGAAAATAAACTTGATTCATTGCTCAATTCATTGGAGCTAGGAGATGGTTTTAGGATTACAATAATCTTATACATGCAAAAGGTATTTCATTTACTTTATTATTATTATATATACTAATAGATTTTCGGTTTGTATATTTTTATCATTTTAGGGAATCCTAAGAGACGCAAATAACACACTTCCCTCTGTTACATATGACAAAAGGGTCACTTTTAACCCTAAGTTTTACACCAATCGAAAAGTATGACCCAAACATTCAGATGTTAATAATTCTAACCCTAACATTTTAAAAATGTTCAATTGTAACCTAACCCTAACGAAAAATTCAAAATGCTCTATTAAGTGTTAGCCAGCGCTAACTTGACACCTAACCATTATGATTTTAATCAAATTGGTAGGTCTTTATCACCATGTCGATGCTAACGAGGCAATTAAGACCCATTTTTAATTTAATTAAATTAATATTTTATTTTATTATTGAAAATGTGGGACCCATATTTAATTAAACTTTAATCATATTATTAACAATAACCTACCATTTTTCATAAGTAGAAGGATCAATAAACTGGTAAACAAAATGATGAAATCTTCATCGTTTTGTTTACGCATCGTGTAGTTTATAGTCTCTGTTTAACTCTCCTCATTTCGTTCTCTGTGTGGAATCCGTCATTTCCCGTTTAGGAGAGAATCCACCGCAAGCATCGTCATTCATAGGTGAGTGCTTGTGTGGGTTTTGTTGTGATCACCATCTTAATCTTCCTTTTGGTGGGTTGTGCTGGGAGTTTGGTAGAAATAATTTGTTGTTTAGTTTTAGTATCTTTTATGGTTTAGCATCTTTTATTACCATTTGCATTTCATGTTAAAGAATTAACAAGCATGAACCCTAACTTGTTTGGTAATATTTCAAGAAAGTGTTTGACCATCTTTTTAGACCCTGATATTTAGTGGCTTTTATCTACCTTGTTTATTTGCTTGATATTTTGCTTGGAGAGCACCCTGAAATTCTCTCTTTCCTGAAGTTTGCATATTGATACCTTTCCTCTATGAGCCTTCACTCTTGTTCCGAGTGACTTGATTGTATTGGTTGTTCTTTTAGTCTATGTTAGCTTCCTGCTTGCTAATGTCCTTATTTTTAGGGATATGTTATACAATTTGGATTGCAGAATGAAAAATTAGAGTTCAAATTTCTGATGTGCAAGAATGAAAGACCATGCTTATTTGTCCAAGCATGTAGATTGTCTTTTGCTTCCTCAATCAAGTGACCATAATGTTCAGTATTGATCTTACAAATGCTCTCTTTCAATGATTTCCAGCTTGAAATTAACAAGCTTGTGGAGGTTTATTGTAGCATCCGAACTTTGTGTTGAGCCCGTGTTTTGCGTACCGCAGTACCCCAAGTGATCACGCAACCCAACCTCAAGAGGCCCGCGATGCCCGCCAATTGGTATTGTCCTCTTTGGTCACTGCGTGAGCCACTGCTCGAACACAGGACCTCAAGGTTTTGTTGTTCTTAAGAACACGCCTCTCACCATTGAGCCTTGAGGTTGGGTTGCGTGATCACTTGGGGTACTGCAGTACGCAAAACACGGGCTCAACACAAAGTTCGGATGCTACATTTATGCCATTGTTTTTTTATAGGTTAGTATTAAAAATGATCAATTTTTTAAAGATGTCACAACTTGGTTTAGTGAGGTCCACTTCTAAGTAATGGTCTTTGCATCAATTTTTACATATTTTCTGGTAGAACAGATGAAGGAAAGAAAACTAAAAAGGAAATATTTTTTTCTTATTTTTCTTTTTCATTTTTTTTATATATATTTGTAAATGAAAGGAGCTTTTGATTACACATGGTTTGTATTCTTATTTATGATAATATTGAATATTTATTTCTTGTCTCATTTATGACATATGTCATACACTTATTAATATAAATGTTAATATCAATATATTTGGATCTTATTAATCCAATTAGATCTTGCATTTCTTAGTGGTGGTGGAAGTTGTGGTAACCACATGTAGAGTATAAATCTTCAAATTTTTATCTTTGTGGATATAAAATGAGGAGAAGATGCATATCCCTGTAGATTAGTTCAAGGTTCATATATATGTTTGTAGTTAATAGATGTTTTGGTTTGTCATTATTAAATTGTTTAAATGCAAGATTTCATTTGCGGCTGATTTTTGGAATAGTTGTTTCTTGAGTGGTTCCATCCCTTTCTAATAAAGGGTGCAATAATGCTTGGTCCTATTGGAAAAAGCTTGGGATGGTGAAGAGATTCAAGTATACTTAGATACTTTCTTTAATTGATTTGCTATGTCTATGTAGAAATTTTATCACGACATGGTCACTGATTTTGGTTGAGAATCACCGTGCGAGGAATCTCAAGTTTCATCCATTATGTCACTTAGCTACAAGTGAGCTAAGTATTTACCCACAATCTAGTAATCTCGGAGTAAGAGTTACTTACAGTTCCTATAGTATTTTCCCACAATCTAGTAGCTTTGGAGTAAATCATGCTTTTTACCTTACTTAAAATTGAATCTAGTTCTTTTTCAACAGAGATATTTATTTTGTACTTATTTTTTGCTTTATATTTTCAACACAATTACTTTGATAATGCCAACTTATCAATTTTTAGGATAGCCCCCTGTTTAGATAATTCTTGATGTGTTACTCAAATAATGGTAACTCAGTGTGTATCTCAGAGTAATTTATTACATCTATTGATTCCAATATGGAGATGGAAGTGGTACATAGTGATTTTAGTCCTAAAGAAATGTAATTTGATAAATTTATCAATATACACAATATAACGAGATTTGAAAACATATCTATAATAGAGAGATCTTAAGGTAATTGAACTCTTACACTATCATTTTTTTATCCTTCTACAAAATAAAATATCACCTCCATTGCATTGTCCATTGCTGATAGTTATGGTTGTAAGTTGCATTTTAACCCAATCATATATTATCTTATTATCATCTTTTAAGTATGTAGATGGAATCATTATCATCAACGAATACAACAATGAGTTCAAAGTTTGGCAATGTCGTTTGCTATTGTGGACTAAAGACCCCATTGAGGACATCATAGAATGATCATAATCTTGGCTGAAGGTTTTATGGATGCCCCCATTATCTGGTGAGATTTTATTGTTATTAGATTAATAAAGTTAAATGTCAAACTTTGATTAAGGTATTTTTTTTACTGAAATTGAATTGAATGTTATAGGTTGGGAGACGCAAGTCTTTCAAATGGTACAATGAAGAATTTAGTGAGAGAGTCGTTGAAGTGATTTAAAATTTAAGGAGTGAATTATCAATGTCAAAGGGAGAGATTAAAAGAAGCAAAACAAAGGAGTTTGAAGAACAAATGAATCTTTTAAAGGAGGACATGCATTTATTGAGAAAAGAGAAAAAAAAACAAATTAAGTGTATGTTAATGAACAATGTTATTATAATAGGATTACTTATGGTTGTATTACTTTTTATTTGTAAATATGTTATAGGGATATTGTATTGAATTTGAACAATGTAATGGCTGATATTAATTTTATGTATCTTTGAAAATTTTGATTATGAATATATAACTAATATACAATGGTTACGTTGTGTAATAAATCATAATGAATATGTTGTATATGAATAATAAAATTTGCATAGGAATTATGTAACTCAATTGAAAAAATAATTGACCTATATATAACCAACTCATAATTCATATAATGAATATGTTGTATATGAATAACAAAATTACTACATGAACTTATATACAATGAATAATTTACTCGTTACATATGTTTGTCAAATATGAAAAAAGGGCAAGGTATGAGAGAGATTGACATAGAGAGAGAGAGAGAGGGGTTGTGTACCAAATCATATTAATTAACAAAAATATTTACATTGTATTTAAACAAAACAAACATTCATATGTATACAAAAAATGTATACATCATATCTATACAACTAATCGATGTTTGCTTGATTTATACTTGACTGCATAAGATCAGGTTGTGATGATGAAGTCAATGAGGTTAAGCAACGGCTTAAGGCAGCTCAGGATAGAATGAAGAGCTACACTGATGCACACAGGAAGGAGATGGAGTATGAAGTCGGTGAGAAAGTGTTTCTTAAGACGTCTCCTTGGAAAGGAGTTTTGAGGTTTGGCAGGAAGGGCAAGTTGAGTCCGAGGTATGTGGGTCCTTATGAAATTCTTGAGAGGATTGGACCA
>JANZLC010000002.1:31842621-31858008 GCA_026413385.1 Erythroxylum gracilipes
CTCGGACAACATGCAAGCCTCCCACGTGTCTAACCCTCATTAAGCCATTTGTCTCATTTACTTGCCATGTGTCATGTGCTTGCTAATGCCATTTGTCCCAATTACAATTGCCACATGTCATCCCATAATTGGCCAATAAATCAATATCTTTCACAAATTTCACTAAAATTCCAAAAATACCATAAAAAAATTCTGAAATTGTCATAACACATTTTAATCATAATTAACAACTCAATTGTACCCGGAAAATTTCATGAGTGCATGTACAATCATATAAATGTGCAAAGATGTGCATGTCACAAATAATATTGCATGAAATGCATTTTTCTAATTTTCTCACAAAATTCTCACAATTCACAATTCTAGCCCTAACATGGGTAACGGGATGCTACAACTTGTGTTGGACCCCGCTTGTTTCTAGAGTCCAACGCTTGCTCTGATACCACTACTGTTGGATTCTGCTTATTTCTGGAACCCAACTCTTGCTCTGATACCACAAATGTTGGACCCGTTTGTTTCCAGAGTCCAATGCTTGCTCTGATACCAAATATGTTGGATCCCGCTTGTTAAATCATGAAACCTGATATCATGAAACCTGATATCACATCTATTGGACCCGCTTCCGGAGCCCAACTTCGGATCATGAAATGTGAGCATCTTACCCTTAAGGGTTATTTCCAATAACCCTAATTAACCATCATTCCATAAGAGTGGAGTGCCCACACAAATCAATCACCATGCTCAAACTCATTTCTCCTATTTCATAACAGAATTTGGAAATCTTCAAACCAGAATTTCAATTCGACTTCTCAAAGAAATTGTAGCTCTAATTCTCTATTTTTTTTGAAATAAGAACCATCTTAATCAGAGCTCTATAGATCACGATATGCTTAAAAAACCAAAGTGTGTTCATACCCCAATCATGCTCTCCCAACCAACTCCTCACTTTCTCTTCATCAAAATTCCGCAAATCAACTCAAAAAGATACCAATTTTTATGGAGTGATAGAAAAATGTGTTATAAAGCCATTGATTCAAGAATCAGTTCATTTTGAGGTCAGATGAGGAAGTTATGACCAAAAGAATCCAACATGTTGAAGTCCTCATTCATATTGTACCTATCTTGGATAAATTGCCATAACTTTTGATAAAGATTTTGGATTGAGTTCGTTTTTAGACTGTTTGAAAGAGGCCTTCAAGATCTACAACTTTTATGAAGATCACAAAGCGAGAATTTGCCATTAGGAGGGTCAAAATTTGTGATTTACTAGAGCTGTTCCGTAAATATCCTTTTAACAGACATCTATGTCCGTTTAACGGACATTGTCGAGCCTGGGGGCTCTTTTTCACCCGAGAAGGTCCGTTTAATGGATATAAAGTCTGTTAAATGGACATTGGCGAGGTTGGGGGTCCTTTTTCACCCAAGAAGGTCTGTTTAATGGACCTAGAGTCCATCTAACGGATATAGGGGTTCCCCAAACCCCTCCAAAGTCCCTCCAATGCTTCCTATATCCAATCTAACATCATATTCATTCATAATCTTCCCAAATTCAATTCTTCTAGTACCAAATCACTTCATATCAATTCAAACTCCAAATTTATCTCATAAAACTTTCAATTCTCAACCCATTTGGTTCATCAAAACCACACATTCTCATCAATATACCATAGTTGTCCTGTGCATACATTCCGTGCAACATCACAACTTATAACGAATATATCTTTTCACTCCGGTATCCAAAAATTACAAACTTTATATTGTTGGAAAGCTAGAAAGATCATCTACAGCTTTCAAGAAGACAATTTTGACCAGTTCTACCTAGATTATTCCAGATTTTTCCTGTAAGTCAGAACACAAATCTTATGGTAGATCATAACTCTTATCACCTTAATCAAACAATTTGTAACCCTATTTCTCTAGTTTAATCCAAATCAAGAATCATCTCATTTGGATAACTAGAGCAAAAGTTATGGCTAAAACACCGAAGCATACTCAATGAACATGTTTCAATTACATTTTCCAGCTTTTAACTTCCAACCTTTCATATATAACTCATCTTGTATCTATACCATCTTTTCTGTTTCATTTCAAATTCAAGAATTCTCCTTTTCTTTACACATGAATAATTGCCAATAATTTCTCATTTAATAGTCCTAGCTTCCAAGAAAAGTTTGGGGTCCAACAATTAGAAGAAATGATTGCATGAATTTTCTTGCCTATACATGATATGATAAAGATCATAAATATTTTTAGTTCATGTTGATGAGTATTTGATATTGATTTCAGATTCAACATTATTATAATGTTCAGGGCATGATAATAAATACATTGTTGAGCAAAAGTAGTTAATCCAGATTTCTACAAATTGTTTTTATGTATTTGTATCAAAGGAGACTTATGCTTAACATAAGTGGCAATAATACAAAGTTGGATAACCAAGACCATCCTTTTATGCCATGTTGCTAAGTGAACATAATGAGAATCATCAAGTTACATACAAGGATATATGTATCCTTTTGAAGATGAATCATAAGGAACTTATAAACCTTATTAAGTTAAAGAAAAATCAAATCAATCTTTAGTGAAAGAATGATAAGGGTATTGAATTGTTAAATTTATACATATGATGTGTTGGATGTAATAATAATTCATAAAAGGATTATACTTATATTAATAATAACTTTATGTGATATAGTCATATGTATTAAATGAAATATTGATTTAAAATTCTAAAAAGTTTAAAGTGTTTAAATTTGAGTAGAAATTAAACATTAAGAATGCTAAAGCACTTCAATGAGATCAATGTGGTGTGATATAATTTTTTTAGTTATCTATAGGGAATGAGATTCTTTAGTGAATACCTTCACAATAAAATTTCATAAGAGTATGAATTTATGTAAGGAGGAAAATACAATATGATATATTGTATAATGCAATGTTTATTTCTTCTATAGCTATGCCTAGTACTATAACTTACCTTCAATAGTTCCAATTAAATTAATTAGCAAGATTTTATATTAAGTATGACACATTAAGACTTTAAAAAAGTCAAAGTTAATGATTTAGGGATGTGATACTTAACTTAAGCATTAATTATCCACTAAGTTTAGAGTTATATTGGATAATAAAAAGTTATGAGATATCTAAAAGGTTGGATATAATCTTACAAACCCATTGAACAAATTATTTGTTTAATGTATACTTATAAGAGAATGGTTCTCAAAATAAGTAGTGGGAATAAGATGAAATTTGAAAGGTTTAAATCTCATGACAATAAATCTAATTGGAACTAGTGCCTTTAATGATACATTTGATGTGTAGTTGAAAGGCTACGAGATGTTGACAGATTCACTTTTATGATGAATTCAAAGAGTTTATTTTAGAGATGATCGTGAATTTATCATGTCTACAAGAAGGTTAGTAGGAGTATAGTTGTCCTCTGTAACGGGAGTATGTAAAGACATATTATTCAGAGGGAACAATAATTAATATTTTCAATTGTTCCAACATTAGAAAACACCTCCAAACCATACTAAGTTGCTAAATGCACAAGACTTTCTTGCCTAAATCAGCATACCACCCGGCCAACCCCTAAAAGCAACAATGCATGTTACGGAAACGCCAACGTCCTTAAAAACAAAATGGGCAGAGTTTGTATTGTAGGGTTAAATTATTAGTATCTACCTGTGAAGCCCAAAGGATAAATTGGGAATGCCAGAGCGTAATGATTATTAATGGTGCATGCCTGCCAAATCGACCGTCATTTTGGAGCTGTTGATGGGATCCAAAAGTAATATTTTTGTGGCATAGGTATTCTACTAAATTTCGATAAGTTTAAATTGACAATGGGTCATATGCTCAACAACCTTCCCAAACCATTGACAACAACAGGGCAAAAGGAGTATAGAAGCAAACGGTTGTGATGATCACTTACCAATTGACAATGCCCAATAACTTGGAGAAGGACTATAAGTCCAGATCCAAACTTTTGTGGGCGCACACAGATTTTGCCCACTAGGATGTGGTCCTCCTTACAATTTACCTTTATACTTCCGATTACTAGAAAATATTTATAAAAAAAACTTAATTTCCTCAAACTATTTTTATTTAAACTAATTTCAAACTTATTTTGGGCTACTGCGTTGAACTAACATTGGATTTAAATTATTTTAAAAAAAATAAGACCATCACAAAGTAAAGTTAAATCACACGTTTCCGTAATGTAATAATTGAAAAGTAGGGCAAGGCAAAGTAAAGAAGAAAGGACAGCTAAAAAGCAAAAAACGGAGAGATCCCCCCCCAACAGTCACGTGAACATGTGTCAGCAAAGTCTGCAGTCGCCCCCACCAACGCCTCACCGTACTTTATAATCTCCTGCGCTGCGCTCTTTTTCTATTAAAACATTATGTTTTATATTAAAATTTTATCTGTTTTAGAGCATCCCATTCACGTAATAATAAACCGAGTCAAACACGCCATGTAACATCTAAGACTCAACTCGGTTCTGTCTCCTGCTGCTCAGACACCGCACCCCTATGTACTCTCCACGTGAGGTCTCTGTACTATATAGCCCTTTCCCTCCTCCAAAACTCAAACAGAGAGCTGTACCATCCAATGACTTTCCGACACGCCAACCCCACACCTCTGCGCACATCTGATCCCTTCCATCTCCCTACAATCATTTATCATATCACCTCCAATCAAATATCATTTATCTAAAATTCTCAAAAGGCCGGCGCCGCTCATCAGCGCCGTACAGACATGGTGGGGCCCTTAGGGCTGACATCATCACCGGCGTCTCGCATCTAATCAGGCGGCGGCTATATGTCTTTTTAGATTTTTATAATTGTTTGAACTGTGGGACCCAACCTCAAGTCTAATAAGATATTCGTGTCTTAGGGTGACATCAAATCATCACCGTACGTGGGAATCTGAACGGTTGAGATAGGAGGTGTCAAATTCTTTTTTGTTAGCCTAATTAAATTAAGATACAATATAATATATATATATATATACACACATACAAACACATGAATAACCAGGTCGTGCCGTCCAACCGACGATTACGGGTGTCTGAGTGGGACCCCCAGACTTTCCTACACAAATCAACACTACCTCCTTTCCTTCATTTCCTTTCGCTCAAGCTTCTTTTTTCCTTCCCTTGGCCTTATTTTTTCACTTCTTCTTCTTCTTCTTCTTCATCATGACATCTTCTAGAGAAGTCCACTACAGAGGAGTGAGGAAGCGGCCATGGGGACGCTACGCAGCAGAGATACGTGACCCTTGGAAGAAAACTAGGGTTTGGTTGGGCACATTCGATACGCCGGAGGAGGCTGCGCTCGCCTACGACGGCGCTGCTCGCTCTCTCCGCGGCGCCAAGGCTAAGACAAACTTCCCTCCACCGACTACCACCGGCAGCCTCTCTCTCGACCTCAACCTCCCCAGCGATCACCACCCTCGCTGGAGCTCTAACATCTCCACCAACCACCACCACCACCGCTTCGCCTTCAGTGAGTTTTTGCAAACTGGGGTTTTAAAAGACATGAAGTTTAACGGCGAGCCTTCGGGGACTGTAGTACATAATGAGGGGTCTATTTCTGTTGTGGGTAATGGTGATCCGGTGCCGGAAAGTAATGCTGCTGCTATTCCAACGTCGTTTCTTGGGATTGTCCGACGTGGGTTGCCCATCGATTTGAACGAACCACCACCGTTGTGGCTCTGATTATATTTGCTTGTGGTATACGCGTGATGAGGTCTCATTATGTTAGGGCATTTTTACGGCGTTTTATCAGTTTTTTAACCTTCTAAGATTCTATCCTTATTTTACTTGCATTTTTCTAGGTCTTCTCTCAACAAGGCTCTTTCCTTCGTTATTTATGTTATATGTTTTAAAGGAAGAGCTGAAACAAGGAAATTGGTAAAAGCTTAGAACGAAGCATCCCCCCTTCTCGTTGTACATATATTATAGTATATGAATATTGATATGAACTTGGTTTCTTTGATTTATTATGGACCTATAGACTTGTAAGCATACATGCATGTTAGCCGTTGATCTGGCCCACTGATTCATCGACTCATTAAAGTTTTTGGTCTTGGGTTTTAGCAAAAAACATTAAAAGTGCGGTGTATGATACTGAAAAGCGAGGACCAGGTCAAATCATGCGCGTGTGGATACGCCCCTAATATGCGAGAGTTGGGGTGTGGTCTGGGTTAGATAGGCAAGCGTGTGGGTTTGGGCATATTGTGCAGAGAGATACTGCGCCTGCTAAATTTAGCAGAGCATCGTTTGGGTAAAGGCCAAAAGCGGACTTGTCATTACCAGAGCGCGCGTTGTTATTTTACTTTGACAAAATTGCCCATCCTTTCCCTTTTCCTCTACGTGGGTTCGTGTCCTCCAAAAGTCCCAACAAGCGGTCAAAACCCAAAACTCAGAAAGCCTGTGCATCCTGAGTTAGAGTTAGCGGAAGCAGTGATTAATAGCCGAGAGAGGAGGTTGGTAGAAACTAAAAGCTGCGGAAGAATAGGACGAGAAATGGAGGACGTTCGATTTCGTCGAGGCTGAACTGATCCAAAACTAATGCCGAGTTGAATTTTAAAACTTGGTCTTTGAAATAATTTTTAATGGTTATTATTTTATTTTTTTTAGGGAAAATGGTTATTATTATTATTGGTTGGTCATATGAATGTCGCTAGGGCAGAGACGGTTAGCCTTTGTTTGGATGGAGGGAAAGTAAGAGAAGAGAAAAGAAAAGAAATTGTATTTCTCTTCTTTTCTATTGTTTCGACAAAATAAAGGAGAGAATTGAGAAGAATGGAAGGAAAATTTAGGTCATTTTTATTTTTATTTTGCAATTTCCCTCCCTTTCTTACCAAATTAATAGAAAAGAGAGGAAAATGTAAGATTTCCTTTCTTTCCCTTTTGTAACTAAGCATCCAATCAAAGGCTTAATGTCTGTTAATTATTTAATAGCGAATGGGTCTCACTCTCATATGGTTTTTCTCTTTTCTGATGCGTGTGGCCTGTGTTCTGTTTCTCGTATTGCATTACAAAAATCCTTTTCAGTCAATGGCACTTTTCAGCAAAAGTCGTCCAATTTTTGGAATCAAAATTTTAGCTTTTCAGCATCTCTTCTTCTACAGTGCTCGAAGGAAACAAATACTTTTAACAATGAACGGGTATAGGACAAGATGCATTTTGTATGGATTTTATTCAAACAATTTAACCATACTTGCCAAGAACACATACGGTTCTAATTTGAGTTAGCTCATTATGAAAATGATTATTATTAGTTTTGAGATCACAAAAAAGACGTAATTTATCTTATTTCTAAATTAATTAATAATTTAAAAAATTCAAATATGATAATTACAAAATAATTAAAATAATAAATAAAAAAAGGGATAAAACTATTTTGTAGTCGTTCAATCAAACAACATTTAGTTTACATCGACTCTCCAAATCTTGTTTAACAATTCATTGTCTTCTCTCAAAAGGTAAATAACAACCTTCCATATAATATTTTCTGAAAAATCTTTACAATTATTTGTTATTATTAGGGAAAGAATTATCTTAGAATTGGATGATGCATTTTCATAAGTGAAACTAACTTTATACTTATCCTCAGAGTTATTTTGGATTTTACGTATGATATTTGATTTTTCACTTCATAGAGTGAACTTAAACAATGATTATTTGACGATATTAATCCCTTCTTTAATGCCTCATTCTAATGCAACAAATCTTTCACTTTAAGATTAAAAATAATCACACTCTTATAATCTATCATGTCATTTATGTTACATTTTAATTTCTTACTCTCAATTATGCACGTATCTAGGAGATTTTATATATCTTTCTATTTAGAAGATACTTTCTTCTTTTTCATACTATAGTCCTCTAAATATTTGAATAATTTATCGTATGAATGACCAACATCATAATCTTCATTAATATCATATGAATTTAAAGAAGAGAGGACCCCCCCTTTATTATTACCCCATTAAGCACATGCTTATCACCATGTTTTTAGATTCCTCACTCTCCGAATTGAATAATATTATCATATGCAACCTTAAGTGGTTTCTTCTTCTTCTTCTTCATTAATTATTTGTACCTCTTCTTTTAAAACTTTTTTTCAATTTTTTTGTGATGAGCCTTATATCATCTTCATCACCCCCACTTGTGGAGGTCTCCTCATCATGAACTTTCTCATCCTTAGATACTTTAAATATCACATATCTTCTTGTTAGAGCCAGTTCCTCTTTATATAATTAATCTTTTGTTTATTCAATTAATTTAATTAACTCTTATACTCACTACATCCTTTTGTTGAACTTGATCTTTCATGTATTAACTTACTAATATCACTAATGATAAAATGTTAATAATAAAATATTTTGTTATTGTCAAAACTAAGAATTAGATACTCACTTGGACTAACTAAGTATGACTTAAAATTCAGATGAATTTTTTCACACTTAATCAACCCCCTGCTAATTTTGACCCATCACCAGGTCTAGTACAACTTTTTGCTTCTTCTGTTTTGAATTAGAACACGAGAACAGTGGGTAAAAATCCAAACTAAAGTTCCAGGTGTTTAGCAGAGATTAATGACCGAATTGGGCTCTTGTATTTAGCTGAGAATATTAGAGCAGTTTGTGTAAAGTCTGCTTGCCGCGCATCTGCGGTTGTCTTAAACTAACTATGCATGCATAGTTGCATACTCGATATTCGGCTATAGCCAAGGCAAGGACACTGTCGTCGTTTCAGTTTCAATTTTGTTTTATTTTGTCCTTCTGACTATCACGGTGACAAGTTCTTCATTTGTTATTCTAAGTTCACATTTAAGATTAGAAAAACAAACAAAAAATACTTTATAGGTCCGACCGAGCAGATTAAAAAAATCTATTACATGATGAGAAAAAGTAAACCTTCAAATTGCCTCTCCAACTCCAACACGAGGTCGAGGTACCAACAAATTCAAGTTATCCTTAGAAAAGGAAAGTTTCCAAATAATAGAAGAGTACAGAATGAGAATATTCAATGTATTCAATATATTAGATAAAATACATATGTAGCGCGACATGTGATACAAGATTCTTTTTAGATAATTGAACGGTGCGAGTGTGGTTCATGGAGTAGGACACTTACAGTACGACCATAATAGAGCTGGGAGTAGTGGTAGTAGACTGGTCTATTTGGCAATTAGTTGGTCAATTCCCCCCTTTATTAATTTTTAATGAGACATAAGAACAATTTATGTGAAGAACATCAAAGGTCGTTATGATGTGGTAGTCTGTAAAACAACTAAGAGAGTTCATGCTCAATTTCTGATAAAAAGTGCTACAGGCGGCCTTCCGACTAAGTAAAAGTAGATTTTCCAGAAGCAAAGTTGCTGGACATGAAAATCAGACATAAACAGTAACAATAGTCAGGACAAGAGTGGAGTCTGGAGTGGCAGTACCTACTACCTACTCTACTAGAGGAGAAAAAAAAGGCCAATTTGGCATTAATTTATTTAAACGAACATACGTCAGCAGGAAGGAATAGTCAGTGGAACAAATCTTAACCTTTTTTATTCTATTTTATTTATATCAATTTCATTCGCATATTTAATTATTTATAACATATTTTTAAAAAATATGCGAATAAAATAATATAAAATAAAGTAATAACAGAATAAGATAATCTGGTCCCAGCATCAACAGTGCTGCACCTGCACCCAGCATCACCCGTCTCTGCCTCCACCCGCACCACCCTCTCTCTCCTTTTATTCTTTTCTTCCTATTTTCTTTGGATGCTAAAATAACTGCAGCAGAGAACCATTATGAACGTGGCAGCGTCACAAGATTGTTGGGACAGAGTGTGGGCCACGAGCAAATCTGTCGGCAACAGATGCGTCACGGCGGTCTAACGTTTGGCCCATCACCACACATAGGCATAGCGAGCCATGTCCTAAATCCTAATCCACTCGCAAGAAGCTTGTCCTACATGAAACTCCGTGACCCTGTCAGTCATAGGTGGGGGCGGCGAACCGTCTTCGTCAGTTTGTCTAGTCGTCAGTTTGTCTAGTCCTTTCTCCCCCACTTTGTCATAATTAACGGCGCCGTTAGATGGCATTCTACTTTTGTGTGCATATGGTGGTCATAATGATGATGATTCGTGAATGATGGATGTGAAGGTGTGAATTCATTAATGCATGGCTGGCGAGTGATGAAAGGTGATGCTGTCTTCCTTGAAGATGGTTCATGGGCCATTTTCCAATTTTCATTCTCGGACAAATATAATATAAAAATATGGGCACTCAAATCCTTTTCGTTAGTAAAATATCAGCAAATGGGACTCAGAAAGCAAAAAGACAAGTTACTAGTATTTAACAAGAAAAACAGGAATTGAATTAGATCATAACTAAGTAACTATAATTACTGTGATAACTATAAAAGTCAAAAAGTTGAGGAAAAACAGGGGGAAATCGTGCACCACGTGGTAGAGCGTTGGAGGGGGCGTGTGAAGGTGGCTGAGGGCTCGCTCTCTGTCCCTGGAGGACCACTCCACTCTTCTTGTCTTGTATCCAAATGTCAAGAATGCAGTGGCCGTTTGTAATTGTTTATCGTCGGATATAGTAGGCCCCAAGCCCTCTTGAATAGTGATAAAAATGCCATGTGTAATTATGAGGCAGTGAGTCACCGAATGGGAGCACATAACCACAAGAAGACCATAACAATTATAATTATTGATTTTCCTACAGGATAATGGAGCTAGAAGTTTTTAAATGATAAAGAATCTTCTGGTTGATTTGTATGCTTGGAATTGGAACACCATATCTGAAACGCGCTGTTTAGATGAAAATTGTCTGCTACTGTGCTCTGTTTCCATCCAAGTCCAGCGACTGCGATTGAGCATAGAAGGATAAGGGATAGCGACTTGAAATTTTTGCTTTTTGTCTCCTCCCACAGTATTTAATTGTTCACTACACCCATAGTCATATAACATAACTGTTGTTATTATTACAGGCACTAAATAAGGTTCTCAGTTGCTCTTTAACCATAATAGACATTTGGAATATGTCTCAGCCAATGCATCAGAGGTCCTGAGCGCTGTCTCCGTCACTTAAAATCTGATGACCATCCAAATGGAACTCCTCCGAGACCTCCTCGGCTATCCTCCATCTGTTTGCCAGATGCGCACCTAACTACTTAGAATACCAGTTCTGCACATATCGGTGATGAATAGATGTAAATCTCTAAATGACTAACCAAAACTATTACCTCTCAAGAACAAACTTCCCTTCTTTGTATCTTTGGTCTATGTCATGTGCAGCAACCTACATACAGTATTGCCCGGCAGCTTCAATTTCAGCTTTATACAAAAATGGTCAAAATGGCCCCATGTGCACCAACATGTGTTTGTTAAGGAAATAAGATCTTTCTATTAAAGATCATTCCAAAACAACGTTAAAGTGTTACATTGCTTGCTTGAAATCTAAAAGAAACCAACAAAGGATAGAGTTTTGCACTTCGGTAGTAAAATACATACTTTGACTCAAAAATTTTATTCTCATCCCGTTTTACTCCCTAGTCTTTTTGGAATTTTTCGTTTAGCTCCTAGAGTGTGAATTAAATTGCAATCATGAACTCTCTTAAACTCACTCGTTAATTGCATTTCAAGGACAGGCTATAAACTTTTAAGAGCTACTTTTTTTGTCATTAGAACATAGTCTTATAGTCTTCCTGAATGCTATCTAATTCGTGTACTTGAGGATTAACTTAATATCATAATGCAAATACCACGACAAATTATAATATTTTGAGGAGCAGGAAC
Source organism: Erythroxylum gracilipes (assembly GCA_026413385.1). Lineage (NCBI taxonomy): Eukaryota > Viridiplantae > Streptophyta > Magnoliopsida > Malpighiales > Erythroxylaceae > Erythroxylum > Erythroxylum gracilipes. The sequence goes on from JANZLC010000002.1 coordinate 31,854,443, forward strand.
CAGACTAGAATGAGGGCATGATTTCAGGAACTAAAATATACATTTGGCACTTTTCTGGCAAGAGCATTTTTCTACCAGGGTTAAAGTAGAAAAGATACTTTACGTGAATAAATCTCACAATGCATATTACGTGTCAGTATATCTAGTACCAATTCCAATTGTTAGATTTTAATTGATCCCATTATTATTTTCTGGAACCAGGGTAGATTTGTCCATAGTATTAACAAGGCCACAATATCATCCAATATTGAACCACAAATCAAGATGACATAAATCTTACATATTTCCATCCAAGCAGTTGCCCACAGCAGCAGCAAAGTACATCTTCCACAGTGTGCATACCAGTAAGCATCATCCTCTCTTCTTGGGGTCCTGCTGATACATTAACCCTGTTTTTTTGAAAGAAGATGCATTAAACCTGTTGGGTAGGAAAAAGGTTACATGCTCACTTTTCTAAGTTCCGAATTGCGAGTTTGGATCTAAACAGCGCAAATTGCTACATAGTTGAATTCATCTAGACCGATGCATGATATTTGAATATCCAAATACACACTTTAGAAATTTGTATTGGCTCAATGACAGCTTTGGGTCACCGCAAATCTAAATTTATAATTAAGTTGAGGTATTTCAATTCCCATCTTTTGAGGGTGATGAAAGATGGAAATTTTGCAAGACAGTAAACTGATATTATGAATCTATTTATTACGATTTTAAAAAATTAGCTTAACTGCCCTGATAATTTTGTCTCAAACAATTGAGCAAGTGTCCCAGAATGCATAATTTGAACATACGTCTGTAATTTTGTCCAGATACCGTATTAATAGAAGCTTACTCATAAGCACAGCAGTTAGACACAAACCCACATGTCACTTGTACCAACTGAGAACCTTATCCGATTAACGCCCTCCCACACCTAACCCCCCAAACAAACATTCCAAATAAACCAAAATAAGACAACTTAAACCAAGCGGGCTAGAGCAAGCATTGAAAGAACTTACACTTTTTTGAACAAGTAGGCTCTCCCTTTACGACAGTTGAATTTCTGATGCGTTAACAACATAAAGTCAATGGAAGTTGAAGAGCGTGGTGAACTAAATATAAACACAATATATTAAAAGATGAAGGAAACTATAGCTAGCTTTCCTGGGAAACCCCAAATTAAGTAAAGAACTTTAAGTTTTGCTATTTGTTCAAGAACTAACCTTTATTCTTATCAATGATTTTTTCTTATATTTCCATGGTGCTACACCTCAAGTTAAGCACCATGTCGATTAATAAATAATGGATACCATGGCTCTTCACCAAATGCAGAAAAAGCAATCCACTAAACATAAAGGTACAAAGCTATAGCCGGATTGAATGGTTATGCGAAAGCTCTGGTAAGAACTTAAACCAAGGACAAGCGAACCTACATATAACTAGAAACATCATTTGTCAACTAAAAACTTCCAAGACAATGTATCATGAATTATATCTTTATATATAACGTAGTTCATCATTATCTCCATCTTCCTCCATGCAAGATCACTTACTAATCTTTATCTAACGAATCTAACATAAATTACATATACCCAGTTAGTACAAATCAAACCCCTGGAAACCCTCCAATTCAAAAACGATTATTTGAACTATCAACAACAAAAATTCAAGTATATTCTTAGCCGATGAAATTCTTTAATTAAAAACAGAAAACGAAGAGAACATTAAAACAGAGAGATAGGTACCCGAGAGATTATATCATCAAAGAGAGCGAGAGGACAATCACAGTGCTTGCATCTATAACACCTACCTTCCAATTCCACCACAAAAACTCTCCCCATTCCTTTTCCTACTAACTCTTTACTTTGTCTGTTCTCTGCTCTATCTTTTGCCAAACGAACTCAGAATCGTGTCCAATCGTTGACAGAGTTAACGTTCCGACAGTCACCGTCCTATCTCCGACACGTGCCGGTTCACAAGAACATTGCTCTGGCACTTTTTCAGGATCCCAAGTACCAGGTACTGGCTATGGCCGGTTGTTGCCTAGTCTGAGTCAATTTAGGCCCTCTTTAATTGGATGTTAATTAATAGAATAGAATATAATGTAACGAAACAAAATAGAACGATTTATAATAAAATGAAATGTAATATAGTGAAAAGTTTTTTGAGAGAGATAGAAAGATTCGTAATGTAATGTAGTGAAATGTTGTTTAGAAAATAAATAGAATGTAATGTAATGTATAATAAATGATTATTATACTCCTTATATTAAAATTATTGTTACAGGAGATTTAACGTTATGATTTTAAAACAAAAATTATGTTCAATTAAAAAGTCATGGTTGTGACTTGTTAAAATAGTTGATACAGAAAGTTTAACGCTATGATTTTAAAACAAAAATTATGTCCAATTAAAAAGTCACGGTTGTGATTTGTTTAAGCCACAACCGTAACAAATAATTTTTTATGTTTATTTTAAAATTTTATTATTAATTATATACAATTTATTATTTTTGAAAGTGTCACACTCTAGAGAGGAGTGCTGAGGTTCGATAATAGGGCAAGAGGAACTTTAGGTGTATTGACTCTTATGAGATTACTGAGAAAGTGGACCTATTGGCTTATACATTGGCGCTACCACTAGGAAAAACTTAGATCCATATTGTATTTCATGTTAGGTACAGGTCAAATATGAAGCATGATGTATTCTAAAGAAAATGTTATAGTGCCTGCTCTACTATCTTGGTTGTGGATAGATAGGCATGCCTATAAGGTAACTGTAGTGCCTCCTTACCGCAGGGTACACACCGGGACGCCCGTAGGTCATTTCGATACATATCTTACGATAAGAGTGCGCTACGAACGATCACTACTGTACCTCACATGACATCATAATAATAAAACATCCATATAAAATCACAACTTTTTTAAAACCAAACTTTTTCCATTTCATTTCATCAAAATCAGTAATTTACACAACTGTCAGTTTTTTACTGTCTGTACAGCAACCCAACAAACCTAGTACAATAAGCTACTAAAACAAGGACAATACATCAGTCCTAACTAGGTCATCCCAAAAGTCCCAACTGACCGACCTGTGAGTCATGACTTCTCTTGCCAACATGATCTACACGGCAGGGAAAGTCCCTCTGGAGCTAGGAGTCTACTCTCAGTTCTGAAAAAATAGGCTGCAATTTTGGGCCAGTTTGTGAACTCAGTAAGGAACCATCATCGATGGTTCACCCAATTCATGCAACACTCAAGCAAATCACAGTTATTTTATAATTGCACATTCAGAAGTACCACATGATTGTTATCACATAAGTATAAGACATTTTCGCCTTTCACCCAATCAAAATATTCAATCAAATGCATATGAAATGCGTATGTAACACTTTTCTCATTTATTACAATGTTATGACCGAGCGCCTAAACTGTCCCAATATGGACGCATTAATCATTGAGCCTGAGGCTCTGAGTCACTGTAGGCTCGAGGCCCAAATACGTTGATCTTTTAGCTCTCGGTGGCTGCTCCGGTCACAACTGTCATTATCTGATCATGCATTCATGTATGAAATGCATATGTCA
>JANZLC010000002.1:31885752-31897542 GCA_026413385.1 Erythroxylum gracilipes
AATTAAGAGTCAAAGAGTACCTTAAAAACCATGAAAATGTAGCCAATTTATATGATAAACTTGGGCTCAATCAAAGTGCCACATTTACTTTGACATTTTAGAGCTATAACTGAAAATTTGTCATCATTACATATAAAGAATATCATGAATCCATACAACAATACCATAACTATATAAAAATACCATTTTTCATATATTGAAAAATAACATTCCTCAAATGACATAAATATTCTTTATTTTTTCTAGACTAGATTAACTTCTTTGTTAGTTGTAAATGTCCCATATTATATATATTATAAGATAATACTTTTTTCTTTCATTTGATCAATAATGTAGAAATATAATGTACTTAGTCATTGTCCAACAAGATTAATATCTTGTGAGTTTAGTGACTTCTATTAACTTTATAAGTGTTAGGTATAGTAATTGGTTACAAATATATAAACTTCATTTATATCATTAGATATTATAGGCCAAGAGTAGTTAATATATGACAATAAAATATTTCACCTCCATATAAGTTGGAGTGTCTTAAAATAAGACCAAGATCACATCAATTTGAGGACCAAAATTTAGTACAAAAATGTTCTCAATTCCAAAATGCATATATAAGGTTAATAACTTAATCATTAAGTTATAAAGCTCAGTACTTCCATCCTTACATGGCTTCATTCATCATTCCTATTTGATGATGAAATATCATTATTGTCACTAACGATGATGACTTCAACCTCTTGTCTTTTTGCATTCTTGCTCTTGTTAATTAGGACATATCTTTTATTCTTTCTTGATGAACCCAAGATGAACATATTATTGATTCTTAAGTTATCACCAAGGATCTAAAATCATATAGTGATTCCATAATATATTATCAAACACAACATCTTAACAATCAAGACGAAAAAATGGTGTGTATAAGAAATTTATCTCTAAATTTAGTAGTTCATTTTATTTTTCCATATGGATACAAAAAGAAAAATTTAGAGAAAGATAATTGATCATTTATACAAAAAATACAACAATATTTACATATATGATATATCCATCACTAAACTGATGGATTGATTTTATACTTATTAATTAGTAAACAAAATATGCATTCTACTTATAAACCAATTTATACAAGTGATGTTATGCTATTTAAGGCTAAACTACCCCTGAATATAATAGGAAAGTTAACCCACAAGTCCAGGTGACCAATTCTTATGCTTTCATTATAAAGCCAATCTTTGTTGCATCAGGAGAGATACCTTAGAGTGCGAGCCTCTTGCTAAGGTTCCATATATGATGAACTAATACTCCAATGCATTTTCTTGAAAATTACATAGTTTCTTATATTCCATATGAAATGAACTAATGCTCTAATGCCAATCTTGAAGCTTTTTTTCCCATTTATTACCCAAATAGATTGCATTAGCCCTTCCACTATTCTTGGCCAAACTCTAATGTTGCATTGAGTGTTGAATAGTTCCAGAAAGCCTCTATATAGTCTTTAAGAGTAATTACATTCAAAGAATAAGTGTGTGTGGCTTTTTAGAGCTGCTCCACATAGCACATATGCTTTTCTATCAATTATGAACATGATTTTGTCCCTAGTGGCTAATCTTTACATTATAGCCAACCAGAGCAAAAACAAATGAGATGGAGAAATTGTTATATCTTATACTAGCTTGAACCAATCCACATTAGAGGTAGAACTAATAATAAGTTTCCTATAAGAGTTATTAGAGAACTTGATTCTTCTCTGCCTACTATACCAAATGAGATAGTTAATAAGTGGGTAATGTTAAGATAGTAATTGAAGAATTCTTTGTGAGCCTTTAACACAATGGAAAAGCCAATGCCATTATTCCTTCAATATAATGTCATAAACTTTGATTGAATTAGGGACTATGGCTCTTAAAAAGTTTAATTCCCTTTTTTTTATATAAAGGACCAACTGTAACCCAATTATCAAACCAAAATTTAGTTCCATTTCTATCCCTAATTATGTGCTTGATATGTTCTTTCATGAATATTCTAGTTGAAAAAATTCTTTGTAGTGTGTAGGATTGTGTAAGGTTTACCTGTAAAGTTCATATACTCTTCCCTTTCATATGATATGTATGGATCAATTTCATAAATTCTCCTTTCTCGATAAAAGTATCCATAGCCTTTTTTCCAGGAGAGTTTTGGTCAAGATCGTAATTGAATTGATCCCAATTCTTTATTCTTATTTAGGAAGACAAAGAGTGCTCCATTTAATACTTAGGATTTTTATGATATTGGTAGTTCCCTTCCATATAAAGTCCTTAATTAACATGTCTATTTTCTTTAAAACTCCGTAAGGCATAGCCAAATGTGAAAATCAATGGTTACTTAGATTATTGATAATACTTATAGCTAGTTGCATTCTGCTTCATTAGGACAACCATCAATTACATCATAAGTTTATTCTTTTCTCTATAGAGCATATCAATGTTTTATAATCACTGGCATTCATACTTCTAGTAGAGATGGGGACTCCTAGGTACTTGAAAGGTAACGACTCCATCTTTAATCCCAATGTAGTAGGAAGTAGTCTATCATGGGAGCCTGTATCATATGAGATATATGTGGGAATTGCTAATGTTTAGAGATGTAATTTTACTTAATACTTCTATTGCAATTGTAAATAAGAAAGGGTACAGAGAGTCCTCTTTCTTAAATCCTCTAGCTGCCTTAAGTGTGATTGAAAGGTCTTCATTAATCATGACTAAAAAAGATATTGAGGAGATACAAGCTTTGATCCATCCTAAAAAATAACTAGGAAATCCAAAAATAGACAAGTAATTCAAGATAAATTGATAATTGATTGTATCAAATGATTTTGTGAAATCAATTTTCAAAGCACATCTTTTTATTGCTTTGTTGGTAGAGTAACACTTGAAGAGTTCTTGTGCAAGGCACATTATCCCCAATGTTCATTCCCCTCATATAGGCTCCTTGACATGGTTTGATGAAGTTGGAAAGTGTATCCCTTAGCCTATTAGTTATAATCTTGAAATTCTCCTTATAGACTATATTACAACATGAAAAGAAAATATCTTATGGATGACTTACATTGGAGCTTAAAACTACATTATTTTAAGTATATATATAGTTGTTCATCATGTAAGATCTTCATCATGGACATTTTTAGGAAAATATAATTTTAGGTAGGAAGCTAAAGGTACTGTACCAACATCATTTATGAAGTATGCGAGCTTAAAGATAAGAGGTTGTTTTAATCACATTTTTTATTCATTGACAAGAGCTATTAGTTGAAAATTGGTACCAAAGAACATAGTTTTTGTCATATATTCTTGGAAAATAATGGAAATATGTCATGTATTTTTATAATATTAATAAAATTGATGGCCTATATGAGAAATAATCACTTATGACTCCTCATTCTTTAAGGTATCTAAAAAGTAATGACAATGGAAATATTTTTTTTTGGCCAAACTCATCTCATCAATTAAAAAATTCGTATTACTTTATGTTTTCAATTACTGTATCTAAGCAACTTGTTTAGAAATTATAAAAATTTTAGTTAGGCAATATGTTCAGTAAACAACCACCAAAATAATTCACAACTTGGTTAATCTCATATTGAGAAATCTACTCTAAAGTGGAACATGGACCTAAACATGCCCATGTTCTAGCTTGTGTAATGCTAACTATTTACTCTATCTATGCGTACTAACATAGACACGCCCATTTGGTTCTCATATATTCTATTTCATTTAAACCGTTGATTCTTTTTTTTCTCAATTCACCAACCACAATATCAAATCCACAACCCTACATTTGATTGTTAAAATTATTAGCAACTTCTATAATTATTGATGGGCAACAACAACTCTGTATAATTGGTCGAATTTGACCAAATTTTGAAAATCAATTTTATCTTATACATAAATATATTCTCAAGTAAAAAAATACTTTTATATATTATCTAATTGAAACATTCATAAAAACGTACATAAAAATATTATTAAATTATATAATATATTTTACCTACTAATTAAATGAAATGTTCAAGATTCATATTTTCAATCCTCTATTTAATGTAATTGTTACATGTATCAAAAAATTCCTCTATAATAGTCATTGCTCCTAGCTAGTAACATTCAAATAAGAACATAACAAATATATAATCAATCATTCAATATCATCACGAAAAATTTTCACATTTACTATGTGAAATTAATATTTTTAGTATGTATCTTCATTAACCTCTTTTCTTTTTCTTTTTCTTTTCTTTTCTTTTGGACCTCCTTCACTCAAGATTTCAACCTTCTTATTCTTGATCTACCACATAGCTTTGAGAAAACTAGATTCTTTAACTTATTGTGTTTTGGAAAGGATTCTAAATTCCCATAAGAGTCACCAACAACCCCTAATAATGTTAGTGGAACTTATAAAATTTTTATTTTCTTTTAACATATTATATAAGCAATTAAAGTTTGTTTTGTCATCTAATGCATAATCAAAGGCCTTATGTAAAAGTTGAGTCCAATTTTCGTATTCTAGAATGCTAATATCATCATCCTCCTTAATGTTATTAATGTTTATCTTCGTATGCCACCTAACCACATATTTGAGCCACTAATTAATAAAAAATACATTGAAATTTTTTATCGTAACCTTACTAAAAAATTAAAAAAATTTATCTTAAGTTTACTTTAAAAAGTAAACATTTTAATACATAATTTCCTTAAATTCAAAGAGCTTGCATCTACACTTTGTTAGTTAGAGTAAGCTTTTTAATGCAATTATTTTCAGCCTGATAACATTGCACCCTTCATTTATTTCATCTACCTTGTAGAACTTGCTATTACCTTCAATCCAAGTTTTGCTCTCTTTACAATACATGAAAATTGTTAGTTCTTCTTATACGATACGAAATAGGCTATTAGTGTATGCCTTTTAAAATTCCTTTTCAGTATTAAATGGTGTGACCAAGGATACACTATTCCTTGTACATAAGTACTCGAAATTCATATCATGCTTAATCTTTCCCTTTTAACTTCCTCATATTGCTCAAAAAATTGTCTTAATGTGTTATAGGCATGCACATAGTCATCAAATTAAGCATTCATACCCACACTTCTTTATATCATTTAAATTCCTACCTAAAAATGATCCATAACATACGTTGGATCCTATCTTATACGATCATGAAATAGAGATTAAACCCATGAATTATTTCTCAAGTCAAACTCAACAACCATTGCATTCCATTTTTTCATGAACTTTTTGGTATTGGTGGCATTATAAAGAACATCTATAAGTACATCTTTCAACTTTCTATAACCTTTGTAGGCACCAAATTTCTTCATTACTTCAAGTATATTCCATAAAAACAGTCTATACCTTATGATAGGGAATACCAACTCAATGATGTTACTTATACTCTTAAGCTCATATGTAATAATATAATCAAATGGCTATCATTCATACACTTCAAGAAAATACATAAAATTCAACAAAAAATTATCATGTGTTTCATTTTTTCATAGTGCACAACCAAGAAATATACACTGTACGTGATGGTTTATAGCAATAAATTCAGCAAATGACATTTGGTACAAGTTCACGAGATATGTGCCATAAAATGTGACCAAATCACCAAATTCAATATAAGCTAGTTAACTCTTCATATCTGTCCAAAAAATAGTCTTCAACTTTCTTTGCTTGTTATAGTCAATTCCTTAGAAAAATATATTATCCTATTTTTTCATTCTAATGAACATCTTATATACCACTTTCTAGTCTCTTTCTTCCAACCTCACTTGTCTAAATATGTTTATATGATTAATAAATCATTTCACTTCTTATGCCTCCTCTTTGCTTCTTCGCAACTATAATGATAAACTCTACATTTGTATATGAACTAATTTTGTAACTATCATTTAATTGTAATATATGTCTTACTTGGCCATTCATAACAAATTCTTGCCTCATAAGCCTTGTATTACTTAGAATTAGATCATAGTTGTGCATATCTTCAAACTTGATTATAGTTCAAATACCTTCAACCAACCAATAACATACACAAGTATTACACATTTTTATTCCATTTGATCTTAGTTTTGTTCAATTCAACATTTTTCATTCCCTTTCAAGTAGTCTTTTGAACCAATGAAAAGTATTTCCATTTATTCTAACTAGTCCTTCTCTCTCTTCCTCTTATAATATTGGATAGGGCTACTATTGAAATAGAAAGCCCATAGCAAAGCTTATTTATAATTGACGTTGATGATAAACAAATATAATGTTCTTAAACTCTTCATTCTCTTATTTCCTTCCTTCCCTTATAACAATCACAAACCCATGACATCTTGCATACTTTTGGCATAATTAAATATCATTTTAGATTTTTCAAATTGTATTCACATTTTTAGTAATATCTTTATCTCATTGGTCTTCACTCACATTTAAAGAACTATTCATGTTCTCCATTTCATTACTCATCTCTACTACCCCGTTATATTATACTAAAAATAACATAAGTTATTTAATCATTGCATTATACAATGTATGTCATTGAATTATATAAAATATATCAAAATATTATAAATAAAAACTAATTTGCATACTAGAAAATACTTCACACTAATTGGATAAGTGTCTATCTTTATCTCATTGTTCTTCTCTCACATTTAAAGAACTCTTTGTGTTCTCTATTTTATCACTCATCTCTACTTCCCTACTACATTATACTAAAAATAACATAAAATTATTAAAAAAATACCATTGTATTATACAATGTATGTCACTGAATTATATAACATATTATCAATAAACACCATTTAATAGACTAGAAACTACTTCACTCTAATTGGACAAGTGTGGGATATGAGCTCTTGCTCACATACTGGTACTTTTCTCTTGTATGTAAGCACTATAACTTATTCTCTACTCTTTTCAATCTTTTCTTCCCTCCTAATTATTGTAACTTTCAGTCTAAATAAATAGAAACCAAATTGAAACTTAAGTTTATTAGCAAATTTAGAATTACAAAATACTAATAGAAAACCACAAACCTCTAAAACTTTTGATCTCATTCCTAACAATGATATTATCACTTATAAATCTCTTATATGTATATACAAGCTTCAAAATTTTAAATAAAAAATGATTTCACTCATATAAACATTTTAATATTGGACTAACAATTGTAACAACTTATTTTTATACAAAAACTAGAAAGCCTTTTCTTAGGCCAAGCAGAAAATTCAAATTGGGATAATAAAAGTATGAATGGCATGTAAAAATCATTTGTTGGTTTAATATTTGATTACTTGCTTGGTTAAGAATAGATAAACTTATAAATAATACTTAACAATGACAAACAGGTCTAAAATGCTTGGAAAGTTATATTACAGATCAAATGTGGGAGGTGAAAATAGTAAGCTTAAAAAAAGATGATGAATAAACTAATGTACTATGGTAGGAAAGTTATGGTAAGAACAAGCAAGCTTCCAGTATAATAAATTTACACATTTTTTTTGGATACTTTAGCCTTTTATTTGATCTGTATGAAATATCCACATATTCTTTTTAATTATTTTAATGTTAAATTAGTTTTTTCTTAATTTTTGAGTTCATTTCATGTAATTATGATAAATTAACCTTAGGATGCTATTTAAGAATTGGAGGCTATTTTAAGAAAAAACATAGAGAAGGTAAAAATTCATTAAGGAATTTATATGGCACACATACATGTGATCCTATATCCTATTTAAATCAAGTGCAGGTAGAGATATTGCCTATAATATGACGTAAAGAGAGATAACATGGTATTAAAGATAATTCATAGAGTAATACAACCTAAGCCATATCATAACAACATCCATGTGCTAATCATAAAAGAAACGAGAAGATCCACAGTTTGGGGGTATGGGTATGCTAAAGACTATGTGTTAATCACAAGAGAAATAAAAGAACCACAACTTGGGGAATTAAATGTTTCATAGATCATGCCTCTCCCTTAAAAGAAATAGGAGGATCTAGTACTTGGTCCAAAACCATGGACCATATTATGTATAAGGGTATAAAAACATATACAAAGCAAAGAATCCTTAAAATTTTAAGAACTTTGGAGACTTTACACAATTTATACATATATTTTTCTCTCTATAGGTTTAGGTTAGCCATCAATGGTCCAAGAATTTATCAAATAATAAAGATATAAACATCCTCTCATGGATCAAGCTATCAATGAAATCAAAATTTTCATCTAAATTTATTTTCACTATGTTTTTCTTATTTTTTTCTATTGTTTTCATTATTTTAACTACAATCTCTGGTTAAATGCTTTTCTATATTTAAATAGAGAAAACTCAAATTCTTATTGATTAGCACTGAACATGAAGTGGAATCAGCTTTGAACTCATCATATTGCACTTAAAAGCTCTAAAACAAAATTGGCATCGGTCTAAAAGTATAACATACATCATTCTTATAATAAGCACTATGAGTACATGCAGAGTTAAAAGTTTAATCATCTTAAAATTATTTTTTGTAACCCTAGCTTATAAATACTCTTATTATGGTTCTTTATAAGGTACTTTATAGGCTAGTGACAACCTCCTCTGTCACTAAATTATTAGTTTTAGAATATCTTAGCATCAAATAGGGATTTAAACTAAGATTTGGACGAGCTTGTGACAACTGTTCTAATTATTTCTTTCTCTTCTTTCATTTGAGTTAGTATTGTCTTGTTTTAGTTTTACTTTTTTAATGCTTAGTAGTTAAAACCTTAGTTAGGGTTAAGGATGTATCTTATGATGAATTCTTAAATTATTAATCTATTATTTATTCATTTTTTCGTTGAAGTTATTCTCACTGTTCTTAATTATTGGGTTGATACTTGATCCACATAGATTTAATTTTAGATATAAAGGAATAAAAGGAGAAGTATGATATATGTTGTAACATCCCGTTACCCATGTTAAGGCTAAAACAGTAAGTGTGAGAGAGTAAAGAGAGATTAAGAAAATGCATTTATGCTCATGCATAATGTTAGCATATATGCACAAGAATTTGAATTTTTACACACATCAAAATAATTGTACATGCATTCACTGATAATTTTTGGGTGTAATTGTTTATATATGTGAGTATATTGAGAAATGTGGTCTTATGTGTTGAAAAATTGATTTGGAAAGTGTATTTGTTGATTTAGAATTTTTGGAATTTTTGGAGAAATTTCTAGAAATTGTTGGGCATTTTAGAACTAGGAAAATTGCCAAGTGGCAAAATAATTGTTAAATGGTAGTAGAAATTCCTATCCAATGGCAATGGAAATTTTTATAAATGACTTTAGGATTTATTGACAAGTGCCATTGAAAATTGGGGAACAATTAGAGTAGAAATTGAAGTTGATGGGACTAGTTAAATGAAAGAACCAATGAAATGCTTTAGAAATGAGACATGTGGCAAGTGTCTAATATCACTTGCCAAACAATGTCTTAAGTCCACTAACCCTTAAATTTTTAAAGACCACCCCCTTTTTGGTTTTTGTCTCACGATGCTTTTAAATGAGAAGACCAAGTGTTTATATTTTTTTTCTCTTCTTCATTTTCGTAGCTTCTCTTCTCCTTCTTCTTCATTGGTTTTCTTCTTCTTTTATTGCCAATCTCCATCAACACTAAACCTAGCTCTCTAATCTCTAACTTGCTTCTCTTTCATCTTTCTCTCTTTTACATTCTCACAAAAAACCCAAACCTTCCAACCCTCAAGATGATGATGATCGTGGGTTATTGGTGAGCTAGGGATTTTTGGTATTCTTGAATATTTTGGAGCTAAATCAAGTAAGTAGGGCTTGAATCATTATTGGTTTTGTTAAATGAAGCATTTATGATGATAGTGGGAGGTTAATTACATGAAATGGTGTTTTGGGTATATGGGTGTCGTGAATGGGGTGTGTAAATTTCTTGCTTTTATTGATGAGTAATGATTTATAGGGGTATTTTAGAGGTTAAATGATCATGATAAGGAGTTTTGTATATGCTAGAATATTGGTGAAGCAATGAACATATATATATGTATATATTCATGTTTGTTTCATGTAAATGCTAAATAATGGGTTAAGTGTTGTTTATGGATGATTGATGTTGTGTATGATGAGTAAGAAACTATGAGCTATGCTACACATGTTTTAAAGATGAATTGGTTGTGAAAGGGATGTTTTAATAGGAATTCGAAGTTGATGAATAGGTACATGAACATATCTTGTTTTTGGATTAATGATCAAATTTGGATCATGCTTTATTGGTGAATAATACTGAGATAAGATGGAGTTGAGAATGAGGAGTAAATGAAGTAGAAAAGCATAATTTGTGTACAAGTATGTTAGGTGTAAAAAGCTCGAAAATTTTGAAGATGATGGATTGGAAAATGTTCACTCGGCATGATTCATTTTTTTAGCCATAACTTCTTCTATAGTTATCCAAATGGGACGATTCTTGATTTGAATTAAGCTAAAAATGTATAGCTACATTTCTTATGAAGACATCGAATTTGAATTATATCCTTAATAGTCTAAAATTTTGACACAAACTTAGGAACTGGGTGCAGCTAAATCTATGGATGAATGTTTATGTTGTGTTATGTTTTGAGTGTATGAGAATGTGTTATATTTTAGGTGTTTATGATCAAGTGGGAAATATGAAATAAGTAAGGATGACGTTGAGTTGAAATTGGGTGTAGTTGAAGAAGTTATCCATTGAGATGATGAATTAAATGAGTTGGGAATTGGGAGTGAATGAGATATAATTGGTGTTTGAATGGTTGTGGAGTGATCATTGCATTAGAAGAGGTAAATTTGGGAAGATTAAGAGTATGAGTAAGGTTAGAATGAGTGTAGGATCCATTGGAGGGGTTTTGGAGAAGAAAAAAATTAATAGACCCGAAGGTTACATGGTCAGATCGTATAGATTCACACTGCCTATGTGTTTCTGACGAAAGAAACACAATCTGACACGAAATACACACGGTCTGACCATATGATTTCATACGGCTGTGTGTCTCTAAGGGACAGAATCTCTTCTTGGAGTCTTCATAAAAGTTGTAGATCTAGAAGTCCTCTTCGAAACCATCTAAATATGACCTTAATATGACATCTCTAGAGAAAGTTATGCTAATAGTACTAAAATAGGTACAATAGGATTGATGATATTATCATGTTTGATTAATTTGGACATAACTTCACCATCTGACCTCAAAATAAAGTGATTCTTAAACCACCAATGGATTCCTAACACATTTTTTAATTTTTCCATGAAAAAATGTAGCATTATGAATTTATTTGGAAAAGTTTGATTGAAAGAAAGTGAAGGAATCTGTTAGAATGGTATGAACTGGTGTGAGTGCACTAAACATGTTTGGCAATTTCGGTTATATATGGATCTATAGGATTCTAAATGAGATGATTTTTAATTTTCAGTAAACTAGAGATGTCTAATTGTGATTCAGTCTCTAAGATGTTTAATTTCTGGAAGTAAGTTGTGTATAGTATACTTTTTGTGTAAGAGTAGTCCGAAAATGTTTGAGGCATATCTTCCAAATTGTTGAACCAAATTAAGTGATTTTGGAGTCCACAGAAACATAAGATATAAAGGAACACTTTTCTAGAAGAGGGTATGACCAAATTACATCAATTTCAATCTTTGATTTAACATGAACAGTAGACCCAAAAGTGTGTCTTGGAAAAATCTGAAAGTAAGCCAATGAGAAATGAATTGTGATTTCAATGGTTTTAGTGAGGCATAAACTTAA